>CAJQZN010036287.1:0-17728 GCA_907164685.1 Colias eurytheme | reverse complement strand
TATTTCTATACTGCTTTTAAGCCATTATTCCGCAACGCCGTACAAAAATCATGGAGACAAGGGGAGAAAATCTCTACCTGAACTTTCGAATTCTCATCTGCACTCAGGTGGACAGCTTACGAGTGTCGTCATAGTGCTGAATCTTATTATTTTATGCTCTTATATCATTCTAGATAGGTCAGGTGGTGGGTCAAATGACCCATAATTTTTTCAACATGGGCCTGTAGTCTATTATTGGTACTCATATTCGTTGAATTTAAAATTAAAATGAGAGCCAATTCATTGATCGTGGCCATTTTAGCAATTGAATATTTTACACTTGGCCCTGGTGTGTTACCTAGTGCATTATTTAAATTCAACTTTATATTTACTGATAAGTTTTATATTTTTAGTTTATATTCAATAGCCCGCCGTCTCTGTCACCATATAAGCTTGCATACAATAATTAATTACAACATGTACTGAAGGAAATAATCAGTCTTCAATAATTTTCCATTTTGACAATTATAATTTTACAACCCTACAAAACAAGTAGACCACCATTTAAAAGTATTGAAAATAAACTTTTATTGTACAAACATTTATAATTATTGAATACTCTTGAACGTCCTTAGTTAGTGAAATCGCTCGCGAGTAACCTTCTTCAAAACTCAAAAGAAAAATTCTGCATTTTCACCTTCGCTACGGCTTGAAAAAAAAATGCATGCCCCATAACTATTCCACACGTTCTAGGTTAGATTAAAAAAAAATCCTGTTTTCAATTTGTCATAATTTTTTTCCATTTTTATCAACGCAAGTTTTAATATTGTTCATAGTTACTTACTACTAATTATTATTATTCAAAATTTAATATAATGCGAATTTAATTTCATTCAAAAAGAACCTTAAAATAAATTACATTTACACTTAAAGTACCGAAAAACTTTCTCATTATCTCCGCCCACCTCTGCATAAAATAACTACGTCGAAATAATAACTGTAATTATAAATATCATGATAATTAGGTTAATGTAACGTTCTTTGAATCTAGGGAATAAATATTATGATTACCCAGTAACATTTCAAACTAAACTTTCAGTTGAACGAACGTAAAATGCTACGTCTGAAAACAGAAATATGACGGCGTAAAAATACTATGAAGGTAACAATAACCTTTGATTTTGATAAGAACTGAACGCGAAATATCAATGAACTTTATCTGCTATTGTGTCGTAGGTGCAAATAACTGCATTGCAAAAACCGACGGCAGAAAAATCGATCTCTATACGCTTTTCTTCTCGCTTTTCGATCTCTATTTGTATACCTATTGCTAAATAAAATTTAATAAACGGCCTTTGTTCCCTTGTTTAAGATCCTTTTAAAGCATAAAATAAATTGAATGTGTATCTGGGATGTTTATTACGGTCTATAGGTAATGATGTGGACAATTTTGCAATGAGGCCACGGCCACAACATGTACATTGTACAATCAACAGCGATAGGTACAGTCAACAAATAATTTAAAGCTCAAGACCATAAACGAAAGTAAATCTTCATCAGATAGCTGATAGATACGTATGTTATCTACACGTGCGATGAGTAAAACGGTTCATATTTTTGTACCAATGAATGTTGTGTGAAAAGCTTGATCTACATTTCCCTGCCAAACGTACAATTATACTTTTCATACTGCATACACATGCAAATGCAATAGGTAGCACATGTCTGCGGGCCACATCGGCGGGAACACCAATAGTCGAAACTCAATCGATCAATGATGAACTTCGCTTCTCAATTCGCACGGGTGTTATTAACTCGGGGAATTAATTGCTTTTCCACTTTATAACCCTCTCTGGTTAAAGCGTATTTTATTTTGTTCTAAAGTTATTATACGGCGACGTTAAATTGGGGTAGCTTTTATTATAATGGTATGATAATATACTTCTCATTGATTATTATGCTAATATTATATTTACTACCTATTAGTAAAGTATTGGAGGATTTAGTTTCTTAAGTACATATAAGCTTTTTGCAATATTGTATTTAAGAAAAAAATAGATAGATTGCTTTTTGTCTTGTTTTACTTAACTATATCAACGTACATTTTTATTAATTCCAATTAAAATATAAAAAAAGCAATTGAAACGATTGTCAAACATTGAAAGTTATAGTAATTGCAGAATATTTTTACATCAATTTAGGGTCAAAATGATGATTAATCTTAAGGGTTGCAGCACGCTGCAGTCTGCAGGTAGAGACGCGAAAAAATTAAATTATCGAATAATGCATCTGCTTCGTGCCCAAGAAGTTAATAGGAATCATAATAGCCATCTCTGCGATTTCATAATGATAATTTAACATCTTAAATAATAACATCCTGCCGCGTTGCGTGATAAAAACAATCGAAACTGTTTGACAAATTGCTCTAATAACAGTGACAAAAACTTTAATACATATATATTATATACAGTCTGTTTTGCACAACAGTTTCCTCAATTCACCTAGAATTTACTAGTATGTATTAGCAAAAATAAGACTTAGACATCAGTGATACTGTGTAATGTATTTTAAATTATGTTCGCAAAATTACAATTATTGCAAAAACAATTGCACAAATATTACTTCCTTTAAATCCCATTAAATTACTCTGATATGAATCTCTAGCACACACGGCTACGTTGAACGCATAACAATCGTAAGGTAATTTTACTCGTACGGTGCTTGGGTATTACACACACGTTCCATTGTTTATTGAGCATAATTTAAAAGTCGGTAATGATGTAAAATATGACGATATAGAAGCCGCCAACGCTTCGCTAATCGATCAGAGCGAGGGGATCAAAGAGATCATTATTTATATTGGATATTCGATACTCGAGTAACTTGATACGATTCAAAGGTGTCACGACCAGTGTATATTTAACCGTATTATAATAGAACTAAGAAAATGTTTCGTTTTAGCTCTGTGGTAGTAAACAGTGATTACGCAAGGGGGTTGCTACTGGTTGCAGTAATGGAATAAGAGGATTAAATCTATTGTTACGACGGCAGGGTTTTAGTGCGTAATACATTTATTTATAGCTGGCGTAAATACGTATGTAGAATGTAGATAATATTATATAATATTTAAGTTGAAGGAAATATACTTTTGTATAAATGAAATTATTGTCAAGTAAATTGATGATCTGATAGATACGGATAAATGAAAAAGAGCACAATAAAATGCAATGTTTAGTCTAATTTATAAAACAGTACATATTTAATTGGTCATTTTGTATGTTTATATGTTTGGCATAAGATGAATGATAATCTTATCTTATCTCACTAATACATATAATAAAAGTTTGTGAGGATGATACAGCCAGTTTGTATGTTTGGTCCTCTTTTACGGGAAAACCACTAAACAGATTTTGATGATATGTACTTGGTATTAGTGCTATAAGTAATATATTTTGATAAAAATGTCCCTTTTATTTTTCATTACTTTTCGTCGCAGCCCAAAAATTAAAAAAAAGATCCTCATGAAAATAACACATGCACGTTACTAAATTGTTTTTAATTACTTTTTGGTTTGTTCGTTTAGTATGAGAACTAGTTTTCCTACTCCAATATATAATAATATTTTGCAATATTATTAAAAATATGTGAAATCGCAACATTTGCAATCGACATTTTTTATTCAAAATTAGTTTTTGGAATGAAAAATCTAAATGGTTTTCCTTGTGTACGTAGGTACATAATATATGGCAAGCGTGATAATTTGACCTTTACTATAATTTACTTTTAATTTTTGAACATTTTCTTTGAGATAAATTATATTAATGGATATGAAAATACCAGATTATACATAGATTTACACTTGACCTTATAGGTATTATTTATATTCGGGTAAACAACTAAAAAGTGTGTATGTTGCTATGCAACTAAATATTAATTGCATATCGATATTATTAAAAAATAGTTTTTGATCAGAATTCTTCAGAATTCTTGATCAGTTTAAATATAATATATATTCGGATGTTTATTAATTGTATCTCAATTAGCGTTCAAAAACATTCAATTATGTATAAGTAATTATATTTTTTACCTAAAATATTATCAGACTGAGAACTCTTTCGAAACTTTTACTTTTGTCTCTTATATTGTGGTTATACATATTTATATTGTTATAATTGAATGGCAGTTATCGTTATTATTTTACGGCAATTAATAAACGAATGAAAGTTATCGCCACATCTTTTACGGTAAAATCGTAAGACTCAAGTGTCCTACTTTAAGCTTCATTTTTTTGACGGCCGAATAAATATAGTCGACCGGTTTCGACATAGTAAGAAATGTTTATTGACAATAAGTAAATACTTGTACTACTCGTTGATATAGCGGTTAGCCATTGCGTAATTGTTATTATTTTTTTATATAATAACCTGTCAGTTTTTGTCTAATTATTTTTTATGAGGAACCAAAATTATACCTACTACTTATTGTCGATTTTATATCCGATTGTATGAGAAAGGAAGTTTTGTTTTTTCGTGTAAGACAAATGCATTTTGTTACAACCACAGTTACAAGTGGTGGGTTTCATCTTGTTAAGTGATTATTATTTATTATATTTATAAGTGTCATAACATCAAATATTCGGCGCCAAATTCCATGTTCTTAACCTTTATCTTCAGTGCATAATCTCATTTATAAAAAAATCATCTAACTAGGTATCTCGATATTAACGAGTGATATTATTGGAATGAAAAACAAATAAAAGGAAGTGAGAATAAAAATTTTACTTTGTTTTTTCAGTTAAGTATTTAATTTTCTTATCTTGCTTAATCAATGGTTAAAGCAAATGCTTAAAGCATAGGTTCTTGATTTTATTAACGATTTTTTTATAGTTATATAAAATACTAGCTGTTCCCCGCGGTTTCACCCGCATTGCTCTGCTTCTGTTGGTCTTAGCGTGATGATATATAGGCATAGCCTACTAGCTTTCCGCCCGCGGCTTCGCCCGCGTTTTCAAAGAAAAACCCGTTCCCGTAGGATTTCCGGGATAAAACCTATCCTATGTCCTTTCTCGGGTATCAAAATATCTCTATACCAAATTTCGTGCAAATTGGTTCAGTAGTTAAGGCGTGATTGAGTAACAGACAGACAGACAGAGTTAGCTTCAAGTGTATCATAATCATATTATTATGTTCAGTGTCATATCAGTGATGCATGCATTTGCCATTTATCAAAGATAGTACTAATTGCTAATTGGTATATTAAGCGTTAAAATAGTAACCTTCATGTGCAAATTAATCCTTTGACATTCTATGGCTAATATTGAATAATCCAGGCAATAAATAAAAAAATGTTGTGTGATTTTATGAAACCACGGTAAAAGTGAAACTGTTCGAACGGTACCGAACACTGCTTTGTGTAGCGCATGTCGCGTGACGGTCGGCTGCCGAGTAGGTATACCTACTCGGCAGCCGCGATACGTACGCGACATGCGCTACACAGACCAAAAAGTTTGAGACGATGTAATAAAAGTTTCACTTTAATAATTAGGTGTTTGATGTTTCCATTCTGTGCTGTGGTTACATCAACCACAGAGACGCAGCGTCATTTCTGACTAATGGCAGATAAAAATATCCCTGCATAACTATAACATGCCAGCTCATATCACCATAGTAACGATTCCATCCATTCCATCGGTCTCCTTGTATTATTTAAAGTGAAATGGATCCAGAAATGAGAAACCTAATTTCACATTTCAATATTAAATTGGATTATCCAATTTCGCGCTAACTCCAACATCCTCTTCCAATTTTAACTGGCAAGGTTCAAAGAGAAATGCGGTCTAAAGAAGCCTACCTGAGTGTCGCTTGTGACTTGTTATCTCTAACAATTCTAATTGTAAGGTAAGTTTTGACAAAGGTTTTTTAAGCGTGAATTATATTTACGCTTGTATATTTTATGCTTGACCTGAATTAAAGATAAAATTAAACATCTATTTTAAATTAAATTTGACTAAATTATAGAGCGAATGTTCATTTATGGAGATATGCGTTTGCGTCTGACCAGACTTCAAGTCAAGTCAATTGATTGATTGATACAGTTGATTTCAAGCGTTAGTTACTGGATTTAAACATTTTATTAGAGCGGCAAAATTATAAAATGACCGTTACCTACACTAAACGATCATGTACGATCTGCTGAAGAAATAAAAGGCTCGCTGTACCGGACCAGCTCCGATGAGCTTAAGTCATCTTACATGCCCCGAGATGCGTGGATAAGTATCGGACCTCACTTCCAATTAAATAGTGCCAATTGGTCACAACACAGTCACAAAATCACAAAACCGCAAGAGATCACCTTTCACTCGTAACACAGAACACTAAAATACACCTTTTAACCCAGCACGATTATTGCGGTATCTAATTCACTGCAACCGTCTAGATTTCGAATAAAAATATTGACCGCATTAGTGATGGGACGCTAAGTGATACGTTATATTCGCGTGGTAGGTTTCTGTTATATATGATTTGTTTATAGCTGGAGGTGAAATCGACACAATTGCGAGACGTTCGCTGCGCGCGTCAGTCCGCGACGGGCTGCCAGTCGCCAGCTGCCGGCACACTAATACACAATAGCCTGCCTCGACCGGCTCCCGGCTCCGTCGCGCGCCGCCTCCAATCGCTCTTGTGACGTTTTGTTTTCACTGGCAGAGGTACCGAAACCACCCGAGCGGAGCGTAGCATAGGAAAATACCGCCAATTCGCATTTTCTTAGCGGACCAGTTTCACTCCTAGGTGAATACTTCAAACATTATGTCCGAGATCAATCGATTGCCAGTGGCATATCTAACGACGTAGGTACCTACTCGTTATGTATTCGGTAATCAGCTTATCAGTGACCGATTAGAGATATGCAGACCTATATGTTAACGTAAATAAACATTCTTTTCCGAATTGTCGTTAAGTAGTTTCTCGAAGGCAACTTGTTACTTCTCTGTTTTTCGGCGTCAGAACACGTGAGATATTTTCTCATCATTATACCTGTTTGTGTTGCTTAAACATCTAGATATCGAATAAAACTTGCTAAAAATCCAACGTTTGTAAAAATCAAACAATAATAATAGAAGTAACTTGTTTATTAGTTACCTAGTTAGTATACGGGTTTGGTGAGATTTAATATAAAATTTACATATTTGCAAAGAACATCAAATTAGTTAATTTGGTCACTAAATTCATGCAAATGTAGATAAATTCATTTCTTTTTCGGCTTCATTTAATGGGTAAAATGCTATTAAATTAGTTAATTATGATAATATTATGTTTTGTAATATTTTACACATGTTATTATTATGTTTTTTTAAATTGTAACGTTAATTAAACGACTAAACTCTACATTTCCATAATCTGTTTTCCAATTAAATTCATTAATTCACACGTTTCATAATACATAATTTATTCTATAAGTAGACATGTTTAAAGCGACTATTTAGACTTTTATTAAATTTTTTATTTAAAAATAATCTTAGTCGTCTCATTTACTCTTAGATCATCATTTACTTTATTTTTATTTTTTACTTTCAGTTTCAAGACAAGTGTAGAGCACAATCGCAACAGTTAAAAATATATTACAGTAAAAGTTCCTTATTCGCGGGTAATAGGTTCCGTAAATGTGCCGCGAATAGAGAAACCGTGAATAAGGAATGGTAATTTGTATGGGGTTATAGGGAATACGTTCTTAGGTGACGAAATAAAAAAGCAAATACATAAAGAAACCAGTTTAATTTAAGTTTTTGACCAAACATATTTATTAATTACCATTTAATTAGGTATTATCTTCAGGTTTAGGCAATGGCTTGTCACTTTTTACTCGTTTTTCATTTTTTTTAGTCGACATTATAAATTCGTAGTTGTAGTTCAAGCGTTTACTAAGGATAACGAATGGTTTTTATTTACGTAAATACATATATGTATGTACCGATGTACCGATTCGATCCGCGAATAACGAATTTTAGGCCGCGAATACAGGATTTAGGTCGCATTTTTTCCATCCGCGAATAGTGAAACCGCGAATGAAGGAAGCGCGAATAAGGAACTTTTACTGTACATGCCATTTTATTAAATACATGGCTACGCAATATTCGCTTTTAACTGACTTCAAAAAAGGTGGAGGAATACTTTACGTATATGTTCCCCGATTTCTCTAAGACGCCTGGAACGATTTCGAGGTCAGGATCTGATCATGGAATCCTGTAAAAATCGAAGGTACTCTTCATTAGTATTTGATAGTTACGTACTAACTAAATTTGGTCTTGTTATGACAATTTGAAGGCGGTTTTTAGTTTTTGTTAAAACAGAATTATTCTTAGTCTGATTTAAGTCTGCAATGCAGTCATTCCTATATCCCCTTACTTGTGAATGATTCCTTATATTTAAAAATATGTAATGAAGTGGCAACTTATAAAAGCATGTAAATAGTTATATGTTGATTTGTGAATCATAAGGAAATGAGGATAAATTATTTATACCAGTAAATTAACAAATAAATTGTATTTCATCTTCAATGGTATGACTCTTACCTACAGCTATTAATGGGTTTTGAACAGCAGTAGTTGGCATCGCATTATCTTTGAGCGGTTTACGTTACAGTAAATGAAAACAAACTCGCATATATTTCTATTATTACACTAGCAATAACAAATCGCATGCAAATCTGCATCAGTGCGAAACAAAAGGCAAACAATACGAGTTAAACATGAGCGGTTACTGTCATAGCTTATTTTAATTTGTAATCAGCTGTCGATCATGAAACATTCAAGGCAATGATTTTACACAATAGTAATTAACATGTGTGCTAATAAAAGGTATACGATCCTTCAAACGTCTTGCAATTTTGGAGGACATTAGACAAAACTTGCGCCAATTGAAGATCTAAGGGACATACAACTTCAATTTAAACTCTGCCCCAGCGAGCATGTCTCTGCCCATACCGACCCTTGCCCTTTTTAAGTCCTATTTCGTTCCCATATAAATGCTACATTCCCCAAATTCCCGGCCCTATCCTTTCCTTTATTGCTACCATGACACAGTTTTTGCTAATGTTATTGAGGATCACATATTTTTACTTCTTGCTTCCGTAACTATATTGAGCTTTTATAAGCAACCTATTTCGAATTATTTGATAATCTAATTGGTAATGACCGTAATGACGTCGACGTTGACGTAAAAGTTCAAAATCTCCAGACAATTGACGACAGCAAAATAATAATTATAGCGTATATATCTTTAATGCGCTTTAATCTCACATCAATATTTTTTGTCTAAGTCCATTTAACTCTATAATATTTCCTAGTGACCATGAAATATCATGTAGCATAATTGCTACATATTGCTAAGCCCGTAAAAACCCGATATTGTTATTTTGCTGTCTCTCAATGCATTTATTATCGATTTCGTATTTGACGATCGTTCACTGAGTTGGGTTAAGGCTGCTGCGATTCCGGAGTGATAACGTTTGACCCTACGCTTAACAAAAATTGATCAAGTGCGAGTCAACTAAAAAAATAGTTCACATAAAATATTCTTCAGTTTATTTGTATTCTATTTAAATTAACTTTGTATAATATTACAGTACACAGGCACACAGCTTATAATAATTATTCTATCCATTCAACTAACCCGTGTGTCTAACTAATTAGACAACCGGTGAATCGTAAAGTACCTACTTACATATACCTATGTATTATATTTTTTCTTTTTAATATTGCATAAGTGTACAGATTTACGTAATTTATTGTCTGTCATTTCACGTTAACAAAAAAGGCACACTTTTATCAGAAGGTGAGGTACCAAGAACAGGTTCTTCTGATAGACGTATAGATTAATCGTACTATTGCTGTTTTTGCTTTTTTTCACGATTTCAATAAAGTACTAATAAATTAAAAGTTCTAGCGAGTTTCAGTCGCAAACGGAACCCTAATTCTATCATTTCTGACTATAAAGCTCATCGCAGTGGGCCAGTCAAAAGATATCGCTTCACGTCCGGATCCTGGTTCATATCTTATCAACACTTCAACTATATTTAGTAGCACTTTCACATACTTTTATCTTCGTAGATTATTTATTTGAAATTTTAATAGTTCCTATCGGCTTTTAATGCTCATTTAATTTAAAACTGCACTGAAATGTTTAATTCGTTTATCATTAACCTAATTTACTTATGTATCTTTGAAATTCTTTAAACTTGAATTAGATAACACTATAATAATTTATAGAAAAGAAGTTTGAGTTTTGAAGATTCATGAATACAAATACCCTCTATAAAAGTTGAGAGGCAAAAAAAAATCAATTAAAGTGTCTATGTAAAAAAAACTCTATGTAATTGGGAACGTAAAAGTAATTTTTAGTGTAGCTCTATGTTATGATAATATTATATATGTATATTAGAAAATATGTTATCTGCAACAAGTGTTCTATAAATAGATACACTTTATGAGATATCAATTAACGATTATAATAGGAAATATAAGTATTGGATAATTATAAAACAACGAATTTTAAAGTGCACATAACAATCTCTCTCGCAAATTTACAAGACAGGGTCTAAATTTCTTCAACTCAATAATAATAATTCAAAATGTCATTTCAGAGACCACATCTAATAATTTTATGACATTTATTTCCTCAATTCTCATGTTTTCCTGACAAGCTGCTGTTTTATAAATTTATTTGCTTTTGTTGAATGATTTAATGATAATGTGTAATGAAGGTTATTTCAAGGTTATTACATATAGATCTCATCAGGTTTATTGTCTATATATCTATCCAAATTAAATATACAATAGACTAAAATGGTCTCTCTATTATTAATGTTACCTTAATACATAATATTTAAATAATATTTTTTCAATAATACCAGTGCCATCTTGGGAATGAGACCACGAATAATTGTAAAAAGATATAATGACTATACTTTAAGGGTTAGTGACAAGTCATTTATAATTATTTTGTCGGCATCTTACTTCATCTTACCTTTATATACTTATTGTATCGTTACGCTTCATAGAGCAACTGCTTGTGATCAGATGAAAATGTTTCTTAACTAGCATAAATATTCCATATACCTAATTGTTACTAATTTCTAAAATTTGTTTATTATTTCATATGTGGCGGAAGTATTTGGACTGCATAACGAAGTTTCCTGACCTCGTTCTTCGACCGAAATCTCGGCTCTTGCTCACGTTTTGCACTCTCAACACTTCTGGTTTCGCAATATACAATATCGTATGTTCGTCATTATACATCAAGCTTACCTCATTACCGAGATGTGTTGTCTGTTTTCATATCTAATGTTATTTAATATGTCACAAAAAGATGGTATGATTTTCGTTAAGTACTTAGCTGTCATCTATCGCCCGAATGACGAAGACGAGGGTTCGAATCCCGCTTCTTGATCGAATTTTTTCTATTAATTAAAAAAATATATGGTCGTCGATCTTTAAAAATAAGACACCTTTTTCAAGCTTCTTCTTAACAGTGATAAATTTATCTAACATTTATTTTACACTCACATTATCCAAAACAAAGGTATCCTTGTATTTTAGTCTACTAAGAATATAGTCTACTAAGAATATAGGTAAGGTAGAAAAGCTGTAGGCTAAGGAAGGCTTAGGTATATTAGGCTAAGGATTTACAAGAAGCTAAATATGCCTTTTTAGGACAATAAATCTCAGAGGAATAAATGTTATCTTTCATAAAACAGTAAAAGGAAAGGAGCAAGTCACGTATGCGCATTTTTTCTTATTTCAGAACATACAGATTCCAATCATCATACCGTTTACAATCTCAATGTGAAGAGCTTCAAGAACGTCAAGAGTCGCGACATTATGTTAGTCATCGTTCAGGATTGTTTACTCACTTAAGTACATACTCTGCAACAAATACCTCTCGTCACTTATGGCTCTACCGCGATATTCGACCAACTTTCCCCGCCTCTTCCGCCGAAATTGCGAAAGTACTTAATTTACTACATTCGTCAATTGTATGAAACCAATAATAACGAATATGTTTGTAATATTCAACCGATTTCAATGAAAATCTGAGAGAATAGACCATATTATACACTACTAGCGGTCCGACCCGGCTTCGCCCGTGGTACATATTTCGCAATAAAAGGTAGCCTATGTTCTTTCTCAGGGTCTAAAGATTAGGTATCTGTGCCAAATTTCATCAAAATCGGTCCAGTAGTTTATGCGTGAAAACCATACATACATACATACAAACCTTTCCTCTTTATAATATTAGTATAGATTACTCAGATACTAAAGATAAGTAGTATTAGTTGCCTAATTCCACTTTTAAAAATGGCCTAGTTTCCTTATTTACATCTATACCTAAAGTAAATGGTACTTCTCATTTAATGACTGCTATATCTCGTTACTGCTCCAAATATTTGTAAACAAATGCAAATAGGTACAGCTGGGAAGATGCCAAGAAAAGAACGAAACTATTTACATCACAATTCAAAGGATTTTACAACCTAAATGGTAGTATGATTATTTACATACACGTACCAACTATGAATACTGCTATTTAGCAATAAGTTATAAGATTACAATATCCCTTTATTAAATCAGACGGTATTAAGATAGTGTAGGTACAAAGGGCTATACATAGCAATGTTCCAGCACAGCACACTGAATTATGTAAATTGCCAATATCCAACAACTGCTGAATGCTGATGCAGTTTACTACACGCTCCACGTGTAATACTTACACAGAAAATATGGTAAGAAACGCATTGTGAACATCATTTCCATTTTACACATAAGTAAATATTTAATATGATGTAACGCATTACTAATTTGACGACAACATTCCAAAAATATTCTTAGTTTCGTTGGATTTATTTACCTCTCACATTTCGCCGGTGTGTAACTCGTTTTGTCAATACAATTAAATATACACGTTTTTGTATCATGTGATTTCATTAGCATTCGGCGATAGGCCTTTTATTTTAATTAAGTGATGATACGTCTTAAACAAAATATATCTATCTATTAAATTAAACATGAACACTCACTTTTTCGTCGTCCAAATTCAGGTTTACATAAGCACGTGTGCTCGATTTTACAGGTGTATGAGCACGTTCACTAAGTTTGTTATAAACCAGATTTCGTCATTTTACCACTTATTTTCATTGCGACACACCACCAGAATACACCTATACAGAGAGATCCTCGTTAACACACAGCCTACCTGACCGCTTTCGCTCGTTCAGCGCAAACACAACCTTTGCTTTTTAGCACAGAAATCCACTATTGTAATGCACTTCGCTAAGCACAGATAGAGCCGACCGTAACACATCGGAGTCACGTAACTCGTACCGTATATTGAGTTATCCTTGTGTTATGATGGGATGGTGTACGTTGCAAGAGGATTTACGCGATGGCCGCGTGGCAAAGCAACACCGAGACTAGCGAGTGTTGGAGCCGGCAGACTGCGGCCGCTGCGTGCAGGAGTGGTGGGTGGTGCCAACTGCCGGCACACTCGCATCGGATGACGACTGACTCAGTTTAACGCCCTAGAAATAACCAGTAGTCGTACGATGGAGTTACGAAACTTTGGTTATTGATGTTCATCGTGTCTTCGGTATCATTATTACCTATTTAAAGTTCAATGCTTGCCAGTTTGCAGGCTTGTCCATTAATGCTATAATAAGTCACGCAAAATATAGCTTAAACGCCCTCTTTTTATTACTATTTGTAGATATAATCTGATGTGATTTAAATTCAAAGTTCATTCATCTTTCTATCTAGCTGCAAACTTATGTAGAGCAAACATTTACAAAATTACAAATCTCTTCGTGTACATAGGAATTTTAGTAAATTCCAAAAGTATTTCCTGTAAATTGTTATGAGTTAACAATACCGTAAATCCGGTGTTGCAGACTAGGTTAATGTCAACTCAAGGGCTCGGAGTCAATAATTATCTTGTATTGTTTCCACACTTCTCAGAGTGCGTACTCATCGACTTGAAAGCTCTTTCCTAACTATTTACAGGGTTGTCCAGATCCGGTGCCCGCTTAGTTACTCAACATTTCCTTCATGCCAAGACCTTGTCGTTAACTAGAAATCTTCTAACGTCTAATTTATATGTGAATATTCATTAGTTCTGAAGGCGTGGATGTGTCAGATTAATTTTACTTCACAGTAAAGGGCACACTTGATCGTCATCGACGATATAGATTTTTCTAGAATCGAATGATATTTACTATTTTATAAAGGGAGAAATGTAGGTAGATGAGTATAGTTATAGTTGAATTAGACATAATCTCTATAATATAAAAGTTGCAATTTATGTTATTGGTACTATAGCTTTAAGCTCTACGAAGATGCAACCCGCTTTAATTATATGTCTTGATGATCTTTATTAAGATTACCTATTTTGTGTTAAACAGTCTTCTATAAGATTTTAAAATAAATTAGGTTCTTTACTAAAAAAATTACACCGTCTATAGTTATACAAGAACAGTAAAAGTACCTATCTAAAGCACACGACAGAAATTCAATGCGAAAATATTGTAGATTTTTCTCAAATATTATCTAAGTACATCAAATTGTTTTAACCAACTGTTACTAAAAGCACGAGCCTGGATCCTAAGGTTTGTCACGCATATAATTTACATAGTGAAGTGTAAGTAAAATGTAGGTTAGAATGAGCTTTTTCAAGGGTTTCCCTTGACCTCTTTCATATAATTAGATGTCACACAAAGATAAGGATTTGTGGTTCTGAGTTTTTTTATTCTTAGGGTAAAACATTTTATAGTCTATGGAGCACTTCCTACTATATTTTGCCGTCTAAAATTGTTCAAATAATAAGACAGATATAAATTATATTTAAATTTTCTCTCAAACAAAATATCCATTGTTATGAATCATAGACCTCACAATGGATATTTTTTTCTTAGGTATTATTAATTACGGTTATTTGATTTATCTTGTCCTTTAAAACAAGATTATAATGCTCTAATAACAATAATCCATAACATTTTCCTGTCACCATATTAATAATTGTTAAATGAATATTAAAATAGTAAGTATAAGCACAGAATACCTAGGTAATATCTAACTAGTAGGTTACAGTAGCTAGCGTATAAGTTCATATTTTCGTTTGTACCTACAGAGTTTTTAAAGCCATATTATATTGGTTGGCAAAGGGTATAAGCTTTTGGTTTTTAATTTTTTTAGATACATTGTAAAATCTGGATACCTACGTCATTTGGAAACTCTACTCATAATAGGTACTTAATCGTTATCTTAGCTAGAAATTACATTGATTCTAGAGAGAGATGATTTCAGATAAAAATCTGTAACTAAATTTTGTGGTTTCCCTCGTGATTCAAAAACTTCCACGGATCCTTAAACAACAAGTAAGTAAGATGCAAAAAATAACCGCCACACAAACCATCAAACGTGTAAATAACGTTATAAATTACCACCCATATTTCCAGAAGATGTCATTTTTCTCGCGACCTCATCCGATTGACGTCATAGGGTTTTACGGGTCCGCAAATCGTATGTAACTCGAGATTAGACAAGCATCCGAGTGGACGTAATGCAAGTCAATGGAAACGTTCCCAACTTATTTGCATATTCGAATGAAACACGTCATAGCATTAATGACTATCAATTTAATAAATTAAGAAATTCAATTCTAAGAGGTGTTCAAAATGTCCAGGTAGATTGCTGTCTACGTCATATGAATGTTTTAGCCAACATTAATCATCGTCCTTTAAGCCTTTTGTTTAGTTTTTGTTTAATTAAATTTTGCTATAGCAATGTTATTGTTAGTAATTTAAATAGTGCGTTAGTAATTTAATTTGTGCGTAGGTAATCCTCACAAGCACTGTAATAAAAAATCTTTCATTTGGTAGTTAAGTAGTTAGTATATTTAAAAAATATGAAATGATAGAAATCTTATTACATAGAAATTAGAAACATTATACCTAGTAGGTACCTACTATAAGAAACCCACAATGAAACAGCTATCTTCCTGAGTAATCTATGCACACAATTTATGGTTTCACCAAAGTACAAATTTATTATTTCTGCTTATTTTCTTAGAGGAAAATCCTGAAAAATATATGTCAATGTAAGACTTTGGTCACGAAAAGACGACAAAGGCCGCCACAAAGGACGTTAACAGGCTGAGATAAATGGCGAGTGACATGCGAGCTGTAACCTTGCCCTTCTAAGCCATATCGGTGCGATAAACACTGGTTCAGGCGGCCATCTTTCTTTGCGAGGGTAGATTCAGAGATATCGTAACAGTTTCGTTTTAAACGGTCCTTTTGGTTCCATCAAGGGCTGATATACATACCTATTTACTTGAAGTATATATTCTAAAAGGTAAATAATGAATAGTAAAGTGAAGTCCCGTGTCCCCGTAGTGGGGTAGGGGGCAGATGCATTATTCATACATCTGTTTCACTGATCGATTTTTCTTTAGGGACAAGTAGGTGATCAGCCTTCTGTGTCCTGCCAGACCGAGACATTTTTTTTTGTCTCCACCGGGAATCGAACCCAGGACCCCTCGGTTCTACGCTCACGCGTCAACCACTGTACCGAGGAGGCGGTCGAAATAATGAATAGTAATAGAAAGAAAATAGTTTTATTTACTGTTTGGCAAAAAAAGCCATTCTACTAGCCGCCCGAAAAACATGTGGAAAGGTCTCACGTGGTAGTCGTCGTAGAATCGTCATAATAGTATACATTATACTACATACCTTACTTACCTACTGAAGCTGCTAACAAATTAAAATATAATAAGTATTCCGAGATCCGATTATTTCAACAGATCTATCGTTTCGTTTTTTCATTGGGATAATAACGAAGTGTTTTACAGGTCGAAATTGAAATGAGGAATTTATTTTGTAGACAACAAAATTCATAAGTTACGTTTCAAAAAATAAAAATTAACTTCAGTAATTTTTATCCATTGAGGATTAAATTATCTAACTTATTTTTCGAGATCATTCATTGAACCAATAAAATATCCATATATTGAATGTGAGTTGTGATATTACGTAACTATAGTAAACATAAGTTGTAATAATTCTTAACTTCAATGGAGTAAAATAGTAAAGTTATAGTAAAATGGTGATAAAAAGAAAACAAAAGTTGCTTGTAATATAATTTTTTATTGATTTAAGGTACACATGGCCGATCGCATTGAATACAACATAAAAAATATAATACAAATCGATATCGCTTACACGTTACAAAAACATGTTCTATATACAGTATGGGCACTTAGATGCAAAATAATATATTTGCAAATACAACTTAATCCTACAATTGTTCATAATTAATTAATACAATATGCAATAAGTCAAGTTTAACAAATATTATTATTTCTCTAAATTCTTCTCAGAAATAATTTTTGAATTATATTTACAAATACGAATAGAAGACATGATTTAGTTATTCTAAACCGTATCAACGAAACTATTATGAGAAATTATAAATTTCTAGGCCTCGCATTTAATTTACAAATTTATTCAATATAATAGAACAACTTTTATTTTAACAGATGAGTCGTAGGAAATCTTATTGTAATATCACATAACTATGACGGAATACGAATATTGAATGGGGGCGGAATAGTTACATAATAAATTATTAAACATTCGATTCTAACTTCGATACAAACGCACAATTTCAATGACATCATTTTATAAAATAAACATGAATAATTTT
>CAJQZN010036286.1:9699-21976 GCA_907164685.1 Colias eurytheme | reverse complement strand
AACAACGAACAACGAACAACGAACAGCGAACAGCGAACAGCGAACAAGGAACAACGAACAACGAACAAAGTGAATGTGAATGTGAATGTCAAAACCGTAATACTTACTTGCTTTGAGTCTCAATTAATATTGATTTTTAGTGAGTTATTTTCAAAGAACATTGATAAAGTTGTGAAAACTTAACAGTGAAGTGGACATCAATTGTTTACAAGTGAACATTATATTGAATAAATGTGTTATTAACGTGAAAATAACAATTTTAACTTGTGTTGGAACATTATTATCTTGAATTGTGCGGGCAGTTAAAAATAACTTCAAGTGATGATTTTTACGTTACAAAGATATATTATTAAGCAATATTTGCCCAGTTTTGAATGACTTCACTTGTGATTAAGTGTCATATTGGTCTGCACCCTCTATTGACAACTGTCAAGTTGCAGCACAGATAAGAACAAAACCGCGTCAATCATCATAGATCACAACAAATTAAACAGATAATAAATATATTATAGTACAGATAAACTATAAAAAATAATTTGGGAAGTTTTTTCAACTTATATTTATACTTATATTTTTTCAATTTAAATATATTTTTTTTTGACTGTTAAATTTAAATTCTGTTTTCATCATGTGATTGCATATTAAATTGAATATACCCCATAAATTATTAACTTTCACGCCAAGATGGTATTATGCTCTAAATGTAAAATAAGCATACTCGTTACTCAAAAAAGAATAAAATGCAGTTCTTGCAGTCATCAATATCATGCAGATTGCGTAAAAATTGGGCAAGATCAGCCTAGATCTAAATGGTTATGTTCTCCTTGCATGTCTGGACAGTCAGACGCGGCATGTTCTGTTTCTCCACCGAATAAAAATATACAAATAAGTAATGAATTCCAAAGTCCTATTAATACTGAATCTATGTCTTTTGACCGCATTCAAGAAATTTTAAATAATACATTGGATATTAAAATACGGGAATTACGCGAAAGTTTACAGGATGTTTTGAGAAAGGAAATATTTGGAGAGATCGAACGTTTGAAACAAGATTTTACTGCAACTACAGATTTGCTGCAAAATGAACAATTAGAGCTTAAGACATCTATAAAGAACATAAATAAGTCTATTCATACCCTAGAATTGGGTGTCATCGAAATGCAAAAAGGAAGTAGCTTTTCTCAAAAAGAAAATAAATGATTCTGATAAACTAACACGCAGTCAAAATATCGAAATTCAATCAGTTCCGGAGCGCAAAAATGAAAATTTAGTAAAAATTTTTACAAAATTGTGTCAAACAGTATCCGTGACTATAAATGATTCTGACATTGTTTCTTGCAGCCGCGTTGCAAAAATGGATAGCAAGTCTACTAGACCTCGCAATATCATAGTTACTCTACCTTCACCGCGCCATAGAGACAATCTTATATCTGCTGTTAAAAGATATAATAATACACATACCCAAGACTTATTATGTTCTTCACTACTTGGCATCGTAGGCGAATCCTCAAGAGTCTATGTAAACGAACATTTGTCTCCAGAACAGAAGTTATTATATGCAGAAACTCGTGCGTTTAAAAAGGAATGTGGATTCAAATATGCTTGGGTTAAATATTCTAAGATATATTTACGAAAGAATGATAACTCTGGTGTCATTTATGTTAAAAATACACAATCACTTGATAAATTGCGTAATTAATTATATATGTGTATTTTTTTTTATCAATGTTACTCTGATCGGTATTTAAGTATTGTATAAACTATTTAAATTAGTAATGGATCTTTTAATGTACTATCAAAACGTAAATAGAATAAGAAGTAAAACTAACGAGATTTTCTCTCAAATTTTAATAGAGAACTATGATGTTATATGCTTTTGTGAAACAAATCTAAATGAAGGTATTTGCGATAGTGAGTTGTTTGACAATAGGTATACCGTCTTCCGTAGAGATCGCTATACGTCACAATGTAGAAAGGTGGACGGCGGTGGGGTTTTAATAGCGGTTAAAAAAGAGATACCCGCTGTGCGTCACCAGACCTGGGAGAGCTCTGCAGAGGACATTTGGCTATCTCTTAGAATAGGTAATGTTGCTGAAATCATTATTGGTTTAGTTTATCTCCTACCTGATATACCTAAGCAAATCTATGAACACTATTTTGAAACATGTACACAGGTACTCACTGAAAATGATAAGCAGGTTATAATTATTGGTGATTTTAATATTCCAGAAATAGACTGGAGTCACGATTTAAATTTTATGCAAGGATCTCTATCTCATAAGGCAAAGGCTCTTGTTGATATAATGTCTATAGGCAGCTTACATCAATTAAACAAAATAGTTAACGTAAATAATAGAGTACTAGATCTTTTCCTTACGAATATTATGGGATTAAAAACAGAAAATGTAGATCCTTTAATATACGAAGATAGACATCATCCTCCTTTTAAGGTATATATTTCTACACCTAAAAAACGTAAGTCTAATCACAAGATATCTGATTCTTTTAATTTTAGAAAGTGTAATTTTACAGTTTCTAAAATTAAAAGAATTTTTAAAAAGACTCATCAGATAATCACATATTAGAAGTTGATAGTGTCGATAGGTCTAATTTTACATTGCACGATATTCAAATAGATAAACTAAGCATAAAACAACATCTTAAAAATGTTGATATTAATAAGGGTCCAGGTCCTGACCGCATATCCCCTTTATTTATAAAGGAGTGCATGCAAGGTCTTGTTGAACCTCTTTACATTATTTATAACCTCTCAATAAATCAAGGTAAATTTCCGACTATCTGGAAAACTGCTCACGTAGTACCTGTGCATAAGGATGGTGATGTAACTAGCTGTGAAAATTATAGACCAATTAGCATTCTTTCATGTTTTTCAAAAATATTAGAGGCTTTAGTGTATGATCATTTATTCTTTTTTATTAAACCGGCTATTAGCACGAAACAACACGCCTTTGTGAAACAAAAATCTACAACGACGAATCTTTTAGAATATACAAATTTTATTCATGGGGCGTTAAATAGTCAAGTACAAGTCCATTCTATATATACAGACTTCAGGAAAGCCTTCGATAAGATTAATCATAGGCGACTACTTGGTAAACTATTCTGCGAGGGAATCCGCGGTAATTTGCTGCGCTGGCTCTCTTCATATATATTAAATAGATCTCAGATAGTAAGAATACTTGGAAGTTATTCTCGTCCTATATCTGTACTATCGGGTGTTCCTCAGGGCTCAAATCTGGGCCCTTTATTATTTGTGATTTTTATAAATGATTTGTGCAATAATTTATCATCAAATTGTTTACTTTATGCTGATGATTTAAAAATATTTAGAAAAATTTTCACTATAAATGACTGCATTGAACTGCAAAATGATTTGAATAAATTAAAAGATTGGTGTGATACAAATGCTATGTTTCTTAATGTAGATAAATGCTATGTTATGGAATTTGGTAGTACGACGGTAAAAATAAAATATAATTACTCTATAAATGCTAAAAATCTGATATGGAAGTCAAACGTACGTGATTTAGGAATTATCCTTGATAGCAAACTCTCATTTTTGGACCATTATACACATATTTATAAATCATGTAACAGATTACTAGGGTTTACTAATGTATCATATTTGCTACACTTGAAAAACAATGAAGATTACATGCACTAACAATTTATTTAGGTATTGGAAAATAACGTTAGTAGTTAGAATATATAACAAGCTTTTTAAATTAGATTAGTTTTGAAAACAATTTTAACAAAATATAATAAATAATCTATAATCTTACTTTGCGATGCGTAGACGCATTCGATCGGTCCGCCATCTTGCGCTCTACTGCCGATCTTAGTGTTGCAAGCACTTAAAAAGTTTTTATTTTTTGAGCATAAATACCATACTAAATAATAAAAGTAAAAAAAAAACGTTAGATAAATTCTCGAGATTTTTTTAAAGTTGAATGTATCAAATTGTACACAGTACCAAGAATAGGGTTTATTTCGATTCATAGGCTCATTAGAGGCTCATTAAATGTAAATAAAAATGTATTTCTTTTACAGGTGCTGTCTTTCTCCGTCTCCATATTCATACTACTCATGTACGCGTCAAAAAAGGGCATGCTTCATCCAAAGAAATTCGACCTTCTGATGCCTTCAGAAACTGTCACTCCTGTACCGTCAGCGCCAGAATTAGCGCCTTTGAAAAATTAACAATAAAAATGCATAATTATGTGATTTTTAAGATGTTAAAGAGATTTAATATTTCAAGTATAATTAACATTAACTAATGATCTAATTCTATAAGATAGGAAAGCAAAATGTATTTTACATTGATTTTTTATGTAACACGGTGTAAATAGGAAAATAAAAGTAAGTACAATAATATACACGTGCATAATTTGTGAAAAAAAAAATCGATTTTAGACATGCAAAATACATAGGTCTATTCACGTAGGTACCTATAGATTCGAAATATTATGGTTATGAAATTTTTTATCAAAATGTTAAAAATCGCTTTTTTAAGACCTCTTAAATCATACATGTTTATTTAACATTAATTTAATTGAAATGAGAATAACTACTGTCGTGATACATTATTATTTATAGGCAAATATTATAGATTATTTTTCCGACCCAAATATCGACCAATAGAATTGCACCATTCGACGTCACGTGGTACAACCTACATGGTATTATACTAATAATTTTTTGAAAATTTTCTCTGGTCGTTGACGTCAAACTGACAGGTTCAATTCAATTGTGAAATTATTGGCCGACATTTGGGACGGAAAAATAATCTCCCGAATACCACACGAGCTTCAAAATTATCTGGCATTTCCCTCAAGGTTCCCTGCAAACAAATAAAGTCGTCAAGTTTTTCAGGAAAAATCACTCGCGCTTCGCGCTCGTGATTTTTTAACCTTGACTGAAAACTTGACTCCTTCATTTGTTTGCAACGAACCTATCGGAAAATACCCGATAATTTTGAAGCTCTTGTGGTAAAATAAGTGAGAATGTTTCCAAAAAATGTATTGCTTTTAATCACCAATCGCATTATCAAGAGAGTCAGTCTGTCTCTTTCTCTCACATGATTTTTTACGAGATGCCGATATAATTCTCCTTCTATCATTGAAAATTTAGTTCATGTAATCTATTCTATGGTTACCCTTACTATAATAGTTCATTTATCTATTAACTAATGTACTTAATTCGATTTAAGGAAATATATATACGTTTTTTCCACCAAATAATATTGTGTTTTAATCAATTAATTCTACTCCTCTTACTGTGGTCACGGCAAGATCATTTAACAAAAACTGCATTCAAAATTGTAATACATACTAGTAAAATTAATAACATATAAGCACTATATTTGTACGGCTATTATATTGAAGATAACACTATATTAGACGTGCAAGAAGCCAACCAATTGCGTATTAATATTGATAAAGAGATAATTTGAAAACCATTTTTTACGTGGGTGAATCCTATATAATCCTATAAACTTAATATATATAATCCTAAACCCCAGAGTTGACCTTATCTAACTAAATTAGACGAACTATATAGCGGAATATATCTTTATGCAACAAAATAACGCAAAAATAGTATGGTGAAATTTTAGTAATCGATCACTATAATAAGTATGTCTAGAATGTTATTAAATGTATGCATTTCTTTATAATTCAGTTAAATTGAGCTTACATTACACACAAATTGAGATTAGACACGAAAAATACACCCATAGTTACGATCACACGTTCACACGTCATGCTATAAAGCGTCTATGTATGGATGCACACGATAAGAATACCCGCTTAACATTACATCACCAAAACAATACACCAAACTGCTCAATAACAAATTGTTCCCTCAAAGCTCGCCAATTGAATTCCTCGTCGAATCATTGGAACATCGAGGTTTGATCAAAGTAATTCAAGGCAGTGGGGGCAAAAGGGAATTGTTGTAATAAAATCAAGGGAACGAACGGAAAACGATCGCGAATCGAGTTGCGGACGGCCGCTTTTAGAGGAAATTAGGTAGACGTCACTGCTGCCTCCTAATGGAGACAAATTCGATTGACAATACAGTTACTTTTTAAAGGCTGGAAAGTTGATGGGTTCCGTAGCAAAGGGCACTTAGATGCCGTGGCTGTGACGCTCCATTTCCGATAGCATTTTTTCTGCTTGCTCTCTTTTAGTATTCGAGATTTCTGAGTTATAAGTGACTTTATAGATACTGAAGGTTTGCTGTACTTTTTAGCTCTAATACTATCGAATAAGTTTTGGAGCTTAGCGATTTAGTGACTTCTAGTACATCTGTTTTAACGAATTTTGAAAAGAAATAGCTTTGCAATGCCACACATGCATTTTGGAAGAAGAAAGTAATTGTAGGCGATAATATAGCTATAAATGCTCTGAAATATGCAAAATTTTATTTATTTAAGTATGTAAGAAAGTAAGCTCTCTTGCGCATTTCTTTAAATCATACTAAAGGAGTCAGAATCAGAGTAAAAGCGATTTATAAAACTTTTGATTGAAATAACTGTTGAAAGTTCACATTCGCCTATGACCAACAACTTTGTAGAACGAATATTCATCTTTAATCGATTATTCTTTATCCCATTTTTGTATTTAGATGAACATCCATCAAGGAACTTCCATCATTTTAAAATCGCTGTCTAGCTTATATTAGCGTTGTGAATCTACATCATATTGGTTCACATAGATAGCTAGAACCAGCAATCCTTTGTCTGGAATCGGAATGAGGAAGTAATATGCACTCGAAGGAATGGTTACGATTTGTGTGTCAAAGCATACCATCTGACTTTGAATGAATATTTTTGTTATTGGACATCATGTTTTGTGTTAAGTATTCTATTGTTTTGATAGCATAAACTCATTTTCTTTAGATGTTTTAATTGCAATGGACAAGGAATTAAGGTTAATTATGCCTTTTACTTCTTGGATATTCTGCAATGAAAATACAAGGGATTTAATAACGCCTTTGTTAGCTTCATTGTGCATCTTTCTATGTGTGTGGATATTTTTTAATCATGTTGTAGAAAATATAACTTTGGTAAATAAATAAACACTTAAATGATATTATAATTTCAATGAACCTTTATTTGCAAGGTGGCAAGATTGCTTTGGTCGCCCTAGTTTTGAAGAACGTTATTCTTGTACTTATATGTATTATGGTAATGAATATAACAGTAAATAAAACTGGTGTCTCTTAAGCTAGGCAATGTAACAACTTACAATCGTTGGGAGTGTTGTTACGAAGAAATTTTAGTGAATTCTAATTTATATAAAACTAGGTTTCCGCGCGCGGCTTCGCCCGCGCAGTCAAAGAAAAACCCGCATAGTTCCCGTTCCCGTGGGATTTCCGGGATTACGTAATTCTCCCGGGATAACAAGTAGCCTATGTCCTTTCTCGGGTATCAAAATATCTCCATACCAAATTTCATGAAAATTGGTTCAGTAGTTTAGGCGTGATTGAGTAACAGACAGACAGACAGAGTTACTTTCGCATTTATAATATGTATTAGTATAGATTTTACGCATAGACTAGTATATGTATGGTCAGGTTATTCACTAAACCACATGGAACTTAAGTGGGTACCGACTTAATAGGATTAGCCGAAGTCACAACAGTTACACTTTAGCACTTAGCGCTATTTCGGTAAGTGCTCAGTGGAATTATTTACGAGAATTTGCTGGAACATTCTGGAATTCCAATACTATTTTTGTAACATTTTTAAACGCCGATAACGCCAGGATTACGCGAATTATCTGGTATTTTTTAAATAAATTGCTGTCGTTTTATCCTGGATTCGTAGAATATTTTTGCTGTTTTATAAATAGACTATCTTTTGGAAATTTATCATCAAATAAATTAGTCATTTTATTTATTTTAGGGCTTCGTATACCTTATCAAAATGTCAAATTTTCACAAAAGATAAGCCTTTCAAAAAATGTATCAAAGAAAATTGTTTGCAAAAATTCCCCCAGGAAGCTAGAATGCTTTAAAAAATTTCTTAATTTAGAGAAAAATCTGCAGCAGGGAAAGGTAAGTACAGTTCGCGATTATAATAAGGAAGGCTTAATTAACTCTTCCTTAGTATTCCGTGTAGTGTAAACGAGCGTTTTTGAATAATATTTTAGTGGGAGCAATAGTATAAGCGTTTTGTTAAATATTTCAACAGGAGTCATGATAATATTATACGTAATTACTACTTACTGGAAAATCCCGGCAAGAATAATGGATGAAGTAATTTATAAAAAAAATTTCGATGGAATTCATCGGGCAAAATTGTTAATATAAGTAGATATAACGTAAATAATTTTAATATTCTTTGTTTTGTTTTTGTTATCCCACAACATTTTGTTTATTTTCTTACACTGACTCTGCTTTGTGGATAATGCACAGAAGGTTGAATTACCTATTGAGAAATTGTTAGTATCACTTTTATTCATATACTAATTGTAGTGTAAAGGAAAATTTTGTTATCATTATTTAATTCAAAGAAAGAAGCGTTTCAACCGCCCGTCTACAACTACAAACAAAACTTCCGTCGCCGCTCACGAGCGCTCCATTCTGTTCCAGCCCTTTGACACTCGACTTTATTATTTGGAAAAAAATTAAGAAGAGAATTTTTTCCACAATCCCCGTATTATTTTAGCTGAAGATCGTCCGTCAATGTTTCTGTGAAATTCGTTTTAAAGATGTTTGGATTAATTTTTAGGTCATATTGAGCCTAAATTCGGGACAGTTTAATTGAAATTAATATTAATTCTTGGCTAATGGTACACTATTTTGATATGCCGTTTGATACTGTTTCGTGAAGATGGCTTAATAGTTAATGGTGTAGTTATCAGAGAGTTGGTTTGATGTAACTACTGGACAAATATTCTGTGACTATTGTCTGCTTCTAGTGTAATAGATGTGTATTAGGTAAATTATGTATCTATTTATGAAATTGTGCTCATAGTATTAAACTCAATACATTTATAAGGAAAAGATGAGTATGTTAAAATTTAGCTTAAAGATATCAAAAATACATATATTTGAAGTTTGAATTGAGCAACACATGCATCTACTGTATAGGTACCTACTGCACGAGAGGATTCGATACACAAAATCAACAAACAAAAACTCGTATATTTAGACTTAGACCTAGACTTCTTTCAGAATCGTCAAGAAAAAATACCGGTTCGGAAAGCAGTTTCTACAGAGTGGAGCCAGCAAGAAACTCTACAGTTGTTATTTTGGTTCATAAGAAGATGCTGTTGATATCTAATTATCTACCCTTTTTATTAAACAACGTTCTCTACATCTAATATCTAATAACTAATATATATTATAAAGGCGAAAGTTTGTAAGGATGTATGGATGTATGGATGTTTGTTACTCTTTCACGTAAAAACTACTGAACCGATTACAATGAAATTTAGCACATATATAGAGGGTAACACATAGGATAGTTTTTATCCCGGAAATCCCACGGGAACGGGAACTATGCGGGTTTTCCTTTGCAAACGCGGGCGAAGCCGCAGGCGGAAATCTAGTATACATATAATATCATGAATATAATAGCTTTAATTGAGAAGTTATTCCAACAAGCCATCAAAGGAATTCGAGCGTATAAACTGAAAACATGCAGTTAATTTAAAACTGGGCACTTTCAAAGGATTTAATGGAGTTTAATTATACAAATTAATGACATTAATTGTTCCCTTGCCACGGTGGATGATGGCACATTATCATAATTATTATTATTTCCGCACGAACGACCATGTTCTAGCTGATAACTGAAACAATTGAGTGTGAAAATTGTTGCCTTTAATGTTATAATAGTTACTTTTTATTGTATACCATTGGTCAAAAATATACTTGATTTTCAGTACCCCTTGATGGGAATGGCTGTATTGAGCAGAAATACATTTACGGTCGAGTATACAGGATTGGTCTAGTATATCCAGGCATACTGGAACTATTTCTGGGTTCCACCAGGTATTGAACTCAGTATTTTCATTACTAATTGTAAAGTTTAAGCAGTTATCACATTAGCAGGGATGCAATTATCGGCATACTAGCTATAACATTGATTCTTGAAGCCTGCGAAGAATGAAGACGCCTAATTAATATCCCTCTAAAACGAATGACTCTGTCTGAATCAATACAAAGCAATTTCACACATAACATTATTCCCAAATACTTTTTCTATTTACTTACTAACACCAGCAAATTGCCGCCAATTGTCCCTACACCCATAAAAATAGTAAGACAATATGGTGCGAAACATCGGGATTCAAGAGTCGTCTTCGAGGCAAACGCTAGACATTCCGCTATGAATTATTCATGCTCACTGTTTGCTATGAGCTAGTGCTTTGATAAGGGATACGAATAGAACACGATGTACCGGCCAGTGGTCGGATATGGTAAATATTGGTATGAATGTTAGATAAAAACAGTATAAAAAGAGGAGTGTTTTACGTATGTTTCTATGGAAATAATATGGTATGTGACTTCCTTCAATATAATATCTGTAGGTATATAAAATTTAGTTCAAATCGAATCAGTTTGAATTGTATACATCCATCTATTCAACCAAACTTTTCTATTTATAATATACACCCTGTGCTCCTGTTGGTCTTAGCGTGATGATATAATAATATAGCCTATAGCCTTCCTAGATAAATGAGCTATCTAACACCGAAAGAATTTTTCAAATAGGACCAGTAGTTCCTGAGATTAGTCCGTACAATCAAAGAAACAAACTCTTCAGAATATTAAGTATAGGTTAGTAGTATAGACCAGCCGTCCAGAATAGTGGAGAAAGATGGAGGAGCTGATTTTGCCAGGATTGGGAAAAGAGACCGTGCTGCTGGTATCCTTTTTTTGTGCCTGAATAAAGGTTTATATTATTACTAGCGGTCCACCCCGGCTTCGCCTGTGGTACCTACATGTTTAAACTATCCTATCTCTCAAGTTGGATCGAACTGCACATGGTGTGCGAATTTTATTATATCATTGTCATGTCATTGAGGACAAACATTGTGACACGAGATTTATATTTATTAAGAAGATAGTAGGATAGAATAAGATTTTATACACTTTAGTCTGTATTAGCAAGTAATATTTCACCGCTAATGTGTAGTACATTTTAATTACTTAGACACAAGGATGGAAAATTCATTGGCTATAAAAACGTGACTCTTAGGGGTAATACGTTTAATGAACAATTTGCCTTATAAAATAATTAGATAGTTAAATGTATCTAAGTAATAAGGAAAGTGTAATGAAATATGAATTAGAATATCAATAAATGGGATGATATTCCGGTTACGAAAAGGTATTATTATATTATGTGTTATTTTAAATATTTTCTTATTATTACCAATTTTTCTAATACTTTAAGTTTGTATATGACAAATTTGAATTTTTGAAGTGAAACTTCTTTAAATCGGGGTTGGAAAAAATTTTTGTGTAACATTTTTTCGTTACGCGTGACATTTTCCCGTTACGCGCCATCTTTTTCTTATTCCTACCACGCGTGATTCATTATTATTATTCATTCGTGATTTATTTCTGTTAAGTTGCATATAGTAAATTATTTTTTGAAAAATAAGGTCATAAAGAAGTTTCACTTCTTACGTATGTCCTACACTAGTACACGCACACATTTTTTACATCCTACGCTTTTAATAATATTTGCGCCCTGTTCTGTTGATAAAACATTAAGGTTGAAATATCTTTTATTCTTGCATCGTTCCAGAAGTTCCCGGAAAACAACGATTACATTTAATAATAAGCGCTCTAAACAGCTTCCTAGCTACATAATTGGAACGTCAAAGGGTGAATATAATGCCATAAATACATAAGCTATGCATATTAACACTAACAAATTATACTGTTGTTATTGGCGAACCACGGTCTACTGTTATGCAAATGGCTATGAAAATTTGCGCTTAAATACCCTTTATTTTCATTGTGTTTCAATATTACGGTGAACGGATTTGAATTAAAGCATCAGTTTATATTCCTGGCACTTAATAACGTATTATTAGTTCAATCCATGATTTTAAACAGATATGAGTGCCGCTGATCAACGCTATAATAGGTACCTACTTACTAAAGACCTCGTAGTTACACAGGTTTATAATATGGGTATCAGTAAAGTAATATTACTTTACTGATGACATGATTATAATATTACTAGATTTCCGCCCGCGGCTTCGCCCGCGTTTTCAAAGGAAAACCC
>CAJQZN010036284.1:7199-18404 GCA_907164685.1 Colias eurytheme | reverse complement strand
GCTAAACCTCGCCTCGCCTAACCTCGACGAGAGTGAAGAGCTAGCATTATAGTTAAACAATCGCAAATCTTGCATAAGTACTGATTAGTAAGAAAAAAAATGCGGACCATCATTATAAGATTATTTCTTATTTTTTGTGCCAAAGTAGTCTATTACCTATTTGCATGCCTATTTGTATAATTTGATCAGAGATTTCTAGGCTATGTTACATTCCTCTTTAGAAAAGACTCAAAAGGGATAATGATATTTTGTAATAATAATTAACATTTTTTAAGCTTTATACATTCCATGCTTTCGTAAGTTATTTTCGTAATAAGATGTAATATACCTAATAATTATTTACTAATCCTTGATCTTGTTCCGTACAAACAAGGATGGTTCAGTGTTCCAATGTTAACAATCCATCATCGGCGAGCGGGTGGCGTGAGCTCGTGTACAGGAGGGCCTGGAAACGGGCATGTGGCGGAGGGCCTGGAAACAGGCAACTGCTGAGCGGGACATGCGGAATATTGCGAATGTGTATCCGCATCCCGACTAAAGCAGCGCGTTGGTAGACGGTGGGGTTTTAGTCGGTAGGAATCCGACATAACCCACGGCTCCTTCCCCGGGAGCCGTGGGTATCTTAGGCAAGATTTCCCCACTTGAAAAAAAAAGTGTTCCAATGTTATGTAGGTAGTATTGAAATTTTGACGGTCTTTTGACGACTCTCATCTGTGTTCAATGTATTGTGAAGTAGAAAAAAAATTTATTGTATATCACTGTTACTAAAGTAGGGTTTGAGTAAGGTTGAGGCGTATATTCTAAATTAATATTTGCGGAAACGATCTTTATTTATTTTAGATCGTTTTATTATTTTTTATTTAAAAATAGCGCTATAATTAGACGTACACTTTTTTTTGGTAAATGTTATTCAATATTTTTAGATAGCTAACAACCACGTTTAATTTTAGAAGAATTATACCTATAGCAGTTTTAAAATATTTTTGTAGTTCCTTTTGCATTCATAGTTTTAGCTTGTCCCACTTGAGGCTATCCCGTTAAGTCAATAGAAATTATTGTACACTCTCAAGTCAGGTGTAACGAACATTTTATGAAGGGACATAAGTAAATAATGTTACTGAAATTGTTTCGTATATTCTTTTTGTTAAGATATTTATTTGTTATAAACTATAGATCTTTTCATTTACAAGATAATCTATACTAATATTATAAAGAGGAAAAGTTTGTAAGTATGTATGTATGTATGTATGTATGGTTTTCACGCATAAACTACTGGACCGATTTCAAAAATTCTTTCACCATTAGAAAGCTGCATCTTCACTGAGCAACATAGGCTATATTGCATTTTGAAAAAAAATAGAGATCCTTACCAAAAATGAAATAATGTAACCCAAGGTGTAAAAAATTCCTCAATAAAAGTTATGTCATCGCGTGCGCTGCGGAATCTATAGAAGATAGAACAAAAAAATGTTCTACGGTATTATAGAATGGATCAATATCTACAAGAAAGTCCGCGATACCATATATCCATCTTCAGTAGTTATGTAACTACTTACAACAACTTTTTTACGTTTTCAAAGTAAATAAAAGTGCCGACAGTAATCAAACCATGTTTTCCATACACATATATTAATCCTTATCCCATTAAATCATGTTTTATTATAGACTGTTTCAATACCAGCAAAATACTTTTTAAATGAAAAGAATTGGATATTCCATTCAAAAGATATACCTAACGAATTTTTAAAAGTGTCAATCTACAGAAAATAGTAGGTATACTGTTCGAGCAGGCCGTAGTGCGGGGGTCACGGAGGAATTCTACCAATATGCGGCTTGACGGAACACAGTGGGGTTTTGGTCGGTAGGAATCCGACATAACCCACGGCCACGGCCCCTCCCCCGGAGGCCGTGGGTATCTATGCAAGATTTCCCCACTAAAACAAAAAAAAGGCCGTAGTGCGGGACGGGGTAAAGGTGATTTTCATGTGATTAAAAATTAAACCTATAGTCCGACCTATAGTAGACTTTTCACTGTAAGGATATCGATATCTATGCGGGTGAAACCGCAGGGCATTGGCCATTGCTAGTGTTTTATATAACAAATATTATTTAAAAGTAAAGTATTCAATAAAATAGAGGCTAGGTATCCTAATTTCTTTATAATAACATATCCTTTCGGCACGAGATAGATTCTATTGATTCAATATTAATCTAATAGGTTTTTACATTGAAAGTATGGTCACAGTATTACAATATTATTTGAATAAATATTGTAATACTGTGGTATGGTGTATTATGTATATGATCATATCGTGTTTTTTGACGTCACTACAGTATATTTAAATGCAAATCGTGGATAACAAGCTAGTGTATTATTAGCCTAATGCTTTATCAATTACATATTATAGACCTTTTTTATACCCAATTCAATTAATTTTAACAGTAGATAAGCATTCATTAAACTTAATTATTCTGTAATATTTTAAAAAATAGATGCGCACAAATTTCACGATGCTTCTAAATTTTATAAAAGAAACATCATCAGAAAGAAACATAAATTATATAGGATACAATACCTATTTAATTTAGCAAACAGGGAAGACTGATTATGTTTTGTCTCTTTTAATATTGCTGATACGTAAGTAGGTACATATGAATGAAGTGAGAAAGGAACAAAACAACGATTGTTAGTTTGATCATTAAGGGTGCACTCACACACATCAGTCACCGTCACGGCACCGATGACTGATCGGTGACGGTTTGTGTACGTATCCACAAACACCAGTCACCGTCATGTTGTCCGTCAGTCACGTCGCCGGTTTGACTGAATCATTGAACACATACATCAGGTTAGTCAGTGATTAGACGTGTGTCACGCTAGAGAACATGTAGCAATTATTGACGGTAGCACGACGCTGACTGAACTGAGACGTGACGGCACCGGGTGAGTGGGGATAAAAGTATGATACATGTATGGAAAGATTATTTGACGTGCCTGACCGGTGACGTCACTGATAGATTTCGTGCCGGCGACTGTCGTGTGGGAACAGAGTCATACTAGAACTATTGATACATATTTTTTTTTAATCCTGTCCGGTGACGTGCCGTGACGGTGACTGATGTGTGTGAGTGCACCCTAATAAAGTTACCTTAAGTTTTTATGACATAAATTCCAATTATTTTTAATGACTCCGTAAATCGGCGTGGGTTGAGGACAGCTGATTTCCCAACTCAAACGTTTGTTATTTCGTACCGACACTGGGATGAGTGTCAATATATCTGAACGGTATTTATTGCCGCACCTGCGTCGATGCAACAACTACTAGTATAACTAGTACTAGTTATAGTCTATAATCTATATGCTACTTTTTTAGGGGATGGGTTTTCTCAAAGACTAAAAACTTTGTGCTGATAATTTTAAATTTAGAATATTCTATTAAGTTATTCGCGTTTGTATAATATACGTATAGTCTATGATTGAGCTTCGTAAAAACCAAGCTTCTAGAATAGTCCGATAGACGGTTATGAACTGAAGAATAGTAATGATACAAATGGAATCTCCCCATTCTATAACAGGTTTTCTGCTTTCATTGATTGAAGAACCATCTACCAGCTAATCGAGTGATAATGTAAAGTGATAATTACTATAATGTAATTAGGTATTTTGAATGAATTATATTTTAGTAGTTACCTACCCATTAAAAATCAGCCTAATAAAAAAGAACTAGAAAAATAAAATTCACTTACACCTTAAACGGTCAGTAAATTCATGACCGCTAGAACTTGGATTACAGGTTTTTTCATAGTTGATAGCAAAAAATGAAAGCTACAAATTTCTGATGCGTATCGTATAGAACTAGAAGGGCGGAGGACCGGTTGAGTCACGCATGGCCGAAATGTACATGCATTTATTTTATCCAGTATAAAATTAATGCAATGCACGTGTGTACGTAGCATTATATGTGCGGAAGTGAAGGGCCTGTTAAATTGCCAGTAATAAAAATCGTATGGACATTACAGATTTATAAATCTGGCTACATGAGATATTTTTTGTAATTCGAAACTAAATTTTGAAATTCGAAACAAATGGTTTATTTCATGTTTGACATCATTCAGTTAAAATGTTCGAATTTTAAATTTCAAAATATAAAAAATAAATGTAGGCTGTACGTACCGTAGGTACCTATCTACTTCACAATACATATTCAACTGTGTTAATATATTTGAATTGTGAAGGATTTGGTAAAAATAATGTTGTTAAATAACAAAATAAAAACTATTTGTAACCAAATACTTTTCAAACATATTTTTTGAAATTCGTTTCATGTAGGTAGGTTATCATAATATCATGGTATCATATATTGTCGTAAATGTAAAGATATTTTATTTCATTTCAAAACGAAATATTTTAAGGTAGTTTTTTTTTTAATAACCAACGTGTTGATTATAGATTTTATCTACCGACGTTTTACGAAAGCAAAGAAACTTGTGATACTATCTAGTATTTTATATTAAAATTCATTTGCTCTACACTTTTTTTATACAAGTAAATTAAATGATGTAAAAGCTTGATTTTTTTGAACTTTTGGCAAGTCAATGAATCCTAAATTTATTCAAATCTAAAACGTATTCTATAGGTAGGTACTATTATTATGTATTCAGACATAATTTTAGACCATCTTTGCAACGGGAAAAATATTTATTAAAAGCATAGATAGCTTTTTGAGAGTTATAAAGAAAGATTATAGAAATTAGAAATCGTAGGTAGAGTAAGTGCGCCAATTATGGACCACCATAAGGTTTTTTTGTAATAAAACTCAAAATTATAAAGATTAATCAGCCTTATATATTTTAAAAGGTTCGGTAGTTATTTAGGAACAAACTCAAATAATAGAATTCTTAAGGAACATAAACATCTTAGAAATAATCAGCATTTTCTAAAATATGTCATTATTGTACATTAGAAAAAAGTGTACAAAATATGGACCACATGGTTTTAAATATGGACCATAGTGAATTTGGTACTAAATTATTGAAAAAAAGATGTCAAGACTGTAGTTTTTGGTAGTTTTTCTCCCCCTGTTGCTGACAGTTTTCCTTAAATGCGGTATAGGCTGAAACACTTTTGGCGAAAAATATGATTTAGATGATGTAGAGGGACTAACTATTGAATCATTCATAGTCAGTGTTGACACTCCTGGTTGTTGCATTTGCTTCATGATGTCCATCAACGGGTCTGGGGTGATGGTTCAATTACAGATTAAGGTGTGGGAGATGCAACAGCCTTTGTCTCAGGTAAGCATTTATCGGGTTCAGGTACAACAGCCCTTTGCTGAGGTATCGGGTTATCAGGAATTATATCAACTGGTGTCGTTATATCGCGCACTGGGTCATTAGAAGGCCCCTCTACTGCTGGAAGGTCTTCGTCAATAAAGCCATGATCTTCGAAGACGTGTCTATTAACGGGATATATCCCTGTGGCAAGAAAACCGCATAATGCAAACGCGCGCTTGCTTGCTTTAAACACATGCTTTAATTGCATTAGCCATTGCCTCTTTATCCCATGTTTGTCTGTATTTGTAGATGTTATCCTTAAACAATCAAATTAAAATAAAACTGTTTGTAATATGGACCACTAGTCCATATTCAAAACATGCCGGTGGTCCATGTTATAATACACATACATTTTTAGGGTAATATTGTTGATAAGAAAAATATTTAAACTATTAGATAGGGGAGGCCGGGGTTCAAAGTGCCGGGGGTAGGTTGTTCCGATTGAAATAGCTCCGCCAAGAAAAGAGATAGCAATAAGTGTGAAGTGCATCGCGAAATGTCATATCATCGCGCCATTGCGTCAGTCATTTTAGTGACGGTCTGCCCGCGTGTTAGCGTGGTAGTCGATTGGTGACACTCAAACATCACGTAAGTAAATATTTTCGTCATCATACTTTTTGGTCTATTTCAATCAATTTTCTAGCTATTTGTGTGTTACTTGCTATTATCTGTCGAGCAAACTATAGTGATTAACTTTTTAATATCGTTTTTGGCTTTTTCAAACGTTTTCTATTATAATTGGATGTTACTTTAGAAAATTGAATTTGGGGTTCCAAGTTCCTCTGGTGGGGGGCTAGTTGTTCCGCGGAACAACCTGCCCCGTAAGGAATACGTTAATAATAAAATTAAAACTTTGTTTTAGGATGAGAAACTATAAACGAAAAACCGAACGGGGCAAGGTTTCATTTGATCTTTTGAGCCTGAAGCAATTAAACCTTTACCAAAAGCACCGCCAAGATCGTGTGTAACAACTTATCAGCAATACTGACAGATACCCCTGAAAAGAATGCTTTGGCTGAAGAAAAAGCAAGAAAAGTAAAGAGCAATAGTAAAATAAAGACGAAGGAAGTTGAAAAAAGAGTCAGAAAGAATTTAAAGTAACTGGTAAAAACAAGAGAAATTATAAAGTGGCAAGTAAATCCGCAATTATGTTAAAGAAAATGTGAAAAGGAAACTACTGCAAGAAGATAATCATGGAAGTGATAGTGAAGAAGAAACAAGAGACCATGGAATGGTATTGTCTAATATTATATTGCAATTTATATTCCAACTAACGACCAGGTGAACAATGGATTGAATGTGTCATGTGTAAGAATTGGGCTCATTCAAAATGCCTGAAATCTGAAGATGTTCATTCTTATGTTTGTCAAAATTGTAATTCTGACGACGACTCTAAATACTTTCTTTAAGTTACTGAAATAGATCTGTTTTTTCAGAGTAGGTTATAAGTTTAGATTATTGATCTCAGTGAAGTCATTGCTATAAGACTGAATTAAGAAACTATAACTCGAAATGTTAAAATTTGTTATTTTTTGTGTTTTCATTAAAATAAATAATTTTGTTTTTGTTTTGACAAGCAAACGTTTGTAAAAGTTGATTGAGTTATATTAAAAATGTTTATTATTCTTAAATCTATTAATTAGGTTGAACTACACTTGTTATTATTATATTTTTGCAGTTATGTTCATGACATTTTTTAATTTTGTTGAAAAGTTTGTAAATAACATTAAGATTTTGTACTTTTCTAAATAAAACTCTAATAAATATTCAATTATACACCTAATTTATTTTATATAATACCTTTCCAACTAATACTACATTATTAGGGACTGGAGTTGATAAGCGGAACAACTTACCTCAGCTGAGGAACAACCGGCCCCTTTGTGGGGCGAGTTGTTCCTTGTCGACTTTTTGTAGAAAAAATATCCTGTGCAATAATATATGCTTATTTCAAAGAACTTAAGTTTACAAATTGAAAGAAGGATAAATTATGCACCATTTTATATATGAATAATTGATTTTAAACATTTCTATTACATTTATATTGACTCCGACTCCAAAATCGGAACGTCGAACCCCGGTCTCCCCTATATCAACTTAATATGAATTCTTGTAAAGCAACTCACCTTTCCCCTGGTATAATTCACTTTTCCAAACAGTAATATTTTATGAAGTTATGAGCTTACGAAGTTAGGTAAAAAATTACATCGCGCGATGACAAAAACGAAAAATGGCTGCCGTTAATGCGTGCGCGCTCTCTGCCCAACGGCAAATGACAAGCGAGGCTCTGGTGGGGTGGAATTCAGTTTTCGGAGACCGATACCTACCTACGACTGATGGTTTTCGAGAAATGAAGGTAGTCCATATTACGGAACCAGTCCATAATTGGCGCACTTACTCTAGGTATATCTCCGAAAAAAATTTACCAATATGTTTGCGGTTTCTTTTTATAAAAGATAGAAAGAAACAACACTTTATTGAATAGTCGATTGAAATATGAAATATGGATTGATTGATGCTTAATAAATAATCATTTACTTTATATTGTATAAGAACAATTTGAAATATCTTACGATTATTGGAATATAGGAACTTACCCATCTTTAATAATAATTAGGTATCTACATGGTATCTACAAATTTTTTAGGTTCAGTTTTTGTGCCTATATTTTCAATACCCTTGTTTCTACGACTTTTGAATCTTTTGATTGATAAGTACCTACATATTTATGGGTATAAGCATGGACGTATAAAAAAAGACGTCCATGGGTATAAATAACCAAAGGTAGACCGTACCTACTTATATTAAATTACATAAGTAAGTAAATATGTTATTACAATTGATTACTAGGTACCTCTATAACTATTCTGCAACAATATTTACAACATTTTCAACCATTTTTATAACACCTGAGGATTATTATTGCGAAAGTATTATCACATTTTATCAGAACAACGAGATTAGAATATTATGAGAAAAGTCATTAACATTACTGCGAAAGTATTGAACTATTGTCATCTCTTTCGTTCGTACTAGTTATTGTTCATGTTATCTCTATCGTTATCATGCAAGCGCGGGTAAATATAAAACAGCTGATTACATTTTATTAGAAGCATCTTTCCCTTTTGGACTCTGGTTTGCTATAGGTAGCCCTTGTGTATTTAATTTTCCGTATAGATATTTAATTAACTTTATTGTGTTTTCATTTTATAAAATTACAATAATGTAGATATTTATTAGATGTCTAGTATTTCATAGAGTTTATTTCTTAACTCAATAAAATTAAAATTAGTTTAAAACACAACATTTTATTAAGATACTGTTTTTAAAATTTAAATTATGTATGTAATTCTTTAAAACTAAATAATGCAGGGATGAGACATCATTTTGTATAAAATATCTTAAACTTAATCTAAAATTAACTTAAATAAACGATAAATCAAACATCACAAGTTTTCATGCGTTGAATTATGAAGTGAAAATATGATGGAATGCATCATAAAACGCAAAAGGAATGTATGAAATGTCGTAATGGATTCCTAAACGATTTTTATTTTGCTTAGAGCACTAAATGGATACCTAGGTACCTACCTATATAAGCTATAGGTATAGTGTTAATGTAATATCTCTTGAAAGTATTTATAATCCTTCCTATTTAAAAAATGACAGTTATTCAGCTAGCGCAGTTGCCAACTGAATTATATCATATGTTACATATATTTTAATCACAATGGTCTAGAATTAATTAATTATTGTAGGTAGTTGAATAGTAGAAATAGTTACTGAATAATATAGGTAAGTATATGGAGTTACTTGCCGGTAATTCTCCATAAAAACTGCTTTCCGAATCGGTGGTAAATGTTAAAAATAGGTAAATATGTAATGACGATTCGAAAGTGCTTCTATATGAAGTCTAATTGATTAAATAATTAATGTTTGAGTTTGATAAAGTCTAAGATCAAAGATCTTGATAATCTATGCAACATGCTCTACTATGAAGTTTAATAGCGAAACAGTATCAATCTTTTTAATCAAGAAAATCACATATGAATGAATGAATATAGGTTAGCCATTCGCCAGGAATGTTATTGTGTCACATGCGGTAATACGAGATGTGGGCGTCCATCTTGGATTTTACAGTTCATTGGACCAATGGGAGAAAACGTGGCGCGGAGGCGGGCATGATTAGTGCTGCAGTTATAAACAATAGCTTTAAGTTCTTAGATTAGGAATTAAGGACGCTGTCACAAATCTGCGTTACTCAAATTTAGGTATCTAACGACGTAACTTTGTTCGCGGCAATATCACGCTCACGTAAACATAGCGCATTCCATTTTATAGACCATCTTCATACTTGATATTATTTTTAATTTTTGATATTATGTATTTTTATTGAAATTGATTCCAGAAGATTACTAGGAACTTTAAAAATTCATTTTGTTACTTTTATTAGTAGGTACGATCCTAATAAGTATGTTAGTATATCTATATTCAAACAACTTAAAAAAGTGTGACTATTTTACATCATTATTTCATTGAATAATAATCTATGAATTGTATACAATATCAAAGCTTTTTAAGAAATGTAGAATTATTATCATACATATGATGTTACCGGCACTGTATTAAATCCGGCATTGTATACAATTCTTAGTAAATGTATGTTATTCCGAAAAATAGTCGGAATGAAATAAATTATAGGTATTCGTCACATAACACATTACCTAGGATACTCTTAAATCTGAACTTTTCCTACGTAGCAAACACATTTGCAAGTGTGGGTAGTTTTTGGGGTAGCTATTAACCAATATGAGGTCAAAATTAAAATCCAAGATGGCGCCGACGAAAATTTTACATCTTTTCGTCATGGGTGTCATTTTCAAGGTTTTGGAGTAGCTCTTAACAAATATGAGGTCAAAACTAAAATCCAAGATAGCGCCGATGAAAATTTGACTTTTTTCGTGATGGGTGTCATTTTCATGGTTTTTGAGGTAGCTATTAACGAATATGAGGTTAAAACCAAAATCCAAGATGGCGCCGACGAAAATTTGACTTTTTTCGTGATGGGTGTCATTTTCATGGTTTTTGGGGTAGCTATTAACGAATATGAGGTTAAAACCAAAATCCAAGATGGCGCCGACGAAAATTTGACATCTTTTCGTCATAGGTGTAATTTTCTTAATAATAAAGAAGTAAACTAAAATAAAATAACAAAGATTTTCGTCGGCGCCATCTTGGATTTTATTTTTAACCTCATATTCGTTAATATCTACCCCAAAAACCATGAAAATGACACCCATAACGAAAAAAGTAAAATTTTCGTCAGCGCCATATTGGATTTTAGTTTTGACCTCATATTCGTTAATAGCTACCCCAAAAACCATGAAAATGACACCCATAACGAAAAAAGTAAAATTTTCGTCAGCGCCATCTTGGATTATAGTTTTGACCTCATATTCGTTAACAGCTACCCCAAAAACCATGAAAATGACACCCATGACGAAAAGATGTAAAATTTTCGTCGGCGCCATCTTGGATTATAATTTTGACCTCATATTCGTTAATAGCTACCCCAAAAACTATGAAAATGACACCCATGACGAAAAGTTGTAAAATTTTTGTCGGCGCCATCTTGGATTATAGTTTTGACCTCATATTCGTTAATAGCTACCCCAAAAACCATGAAAATAACACCCATGACGAAAAGATGTAAAATTTTCGTTGGCGCCATATTGGATTTTAGTTTTGACCTCATATTCGTTAATAGCTACCCCAAAAACCATGAAAATGACACCCATGACGAAAAGATGTAAAATTTTCGTCAGCGCCATCTTGGATTATAATTTTGACCTCATATTCGTTAATAGCTAC
>CAJQZN010036283.1:5595-28567 GCA_907164685.1 Colias eurytheme | reverse complement strand
TAAGTAACTAATAAGACTACAAAAAATTGACCTATACTACATTTATTAGCATCGTTTGTAGGTAAAATAGGCTGAAAAAAAGTAAGGTTTTTTTTAAAGCGGGTTCCAGCGTGACGGAGCTTAAAAAGTTTCATATTAAATGTATATGGGATATTCATATTTCATACTTAATGTATGGGAGGGTTTAAAGATAAATTTTTTGATATTTCTCGATTTATTTTTAAAAATTTATTACCGCCATTTTACTCATTAGGTTAAGTACTTTCGATATCAGTTTAAAGTTTTTTGTTATCTGTAATACTTACGGAAAAATCGCCTGTGCACACTTAACGATTACACCCTGTATAAAGATATGTAGCTATGTCTTTGGCACGTTCTGTATCTTGAGCAACTTAAAGGATTTGAGATTGATTTCAATCTCAAGTTATTAGATCCTTTGATAGTTCAAGTGACACTTCTATCTGTATTACTATCGATTATACATAAGTTACATATATTTTCAACCGATTCCAAAAAAAAGGAGGTCATATTCGACTGTATTTCTTCTTTATCTTTGTGACCTCAGAATTTTCTACTCGATGAATCGATTTTTATGATTCTTTTTTTATTTGAAAGCCTCCCGTGTGAATCACATCCTTATCCCAATTAAATATGGAGAATTCTGCCAATCTAAAGGCGGTTTAGATTTAAAAAAATATATAATTGTTATTTTTAATTACCGTCTGGGATGACCTTTGCCTTACAAGACCTGAGAAGGAAGTCGTGATGAGGAATAAATATGAATAAATTAATGATTTGGATCACGTGGTATCTCGGTGCCGGGTACTGCGCGAGTGGCCTTGGTAGATGCACTTAAATCTTATGCAATATTGTTATGGGATCGGATTGCTAATGTAGCCGTATATGGGATGATTAAGATGATTGTGGAATATTTTATTGTAAATTTATTGAGATAATTTTTAAGTTTTGCAGATTTATGTGTGGTGAAATAACAATGCTTCTATAGTATGGGGTTTCTTAAATAGGATATTTCGTTTATAAATTTTATAATTAAGCAAGATTTATGATTAGACTAGAAGCAACTAATATTTCTAGAATTATGAAGGCGAACTCGTAATAGCTTTTAGCTACTATTATGTATTCTGTACCCTAGGCAAAATAATGTTTGCTCATGTGTTTCTAAGTATTCTCCCGTAGTTTTTTTATAAAGAGTTACCAACACACATCCATCCATCCTCAGCATATTTCGCATTTATATTTGCATGACTTATAATACTTGTATTCACAACCAACTTAATCTTTATTTTTAGATAAAACAAATTAAGAACCTACAAAAATTCAAACAATAATTGTCGCCATTGCCACGTGCATTATAGCAAAAGGGATCGTATAATTAAAACGTCAAACACATTTTCTGACAATTAACAGCTATAAATAAGGGATAATCAATGTTTGGGATAGGATCAATTGTTAATTTTGTTTCATTAAATATTTATATTTAGGGTGATACGTTAAGTTATATGACGACCATTTGAAATTATATCCTTTAATTATTCTACAATCTACATCTAGGTATAGCTTGTTTGCTTGAATGCGCTAATCTCAGGACCCACAGGTCTGTTGAAAAATTGTTTCAGTGTTAGATAGTCCATTTGTAGGTTGCATATCATCCCGCTAAGACCAATACGCGCGGAGCAATGCGGGTATAAAAACCGCGGAGCCGGTATACAAAAACATGTGACATCTTCAAACCTGTGTCCTTGCAGCTTATTATTATACATTACCACAAAAACTTTATTACTATGCAAGTTAATTATATGAAATTTGGGATATAATGCTATTTAAATCGTTAGCTAATTATAAATATAAGTGAATAACTAATTTTCGTTAAACGTTCGTGTTTCATTCTAATTTTAATATCTATGAATTTCAATACAAATTATAATAATGACAATAGCATGTTATTTAGCGTTTAGGAATAAATACATCTCGTTGGTTTAATAATTAAAAGTCTCAATGCCATCCAGTAGCGAGTCGAAATTAGTTCGGTACATTGCTTCATAAATATGAATATTAAAACTTATTTAAAATTTCTTTCTAATTTACACAGCAATGTATATGGCTCAATCTTTATTTATCCCGTAGCGTGTGGTTCTTAAATATAACGCTGTACATTACTCCGTCGATATCAAAGTTTAATCTATAGGCTTTTCAGATTCGAACAACAGCAGCAATGTAGATGAACCATGGCGAAGTTGCAGTCCACTTCTTAATAACTTGTAAATGTATGTAAATTGTACCGAGACCATTAATTCGCGAAGCATTCTTGTAATTCGAGTGAATTTTCAACGCGTCATGATGAAAAATTAAAGGAATTTTAAAACCGTGGAAATGAGTTGCGCTGAATAATTTAGCAAGGCGAATTTTTTAAGTTTTAAATCGTCTGCGTTTAAATATAATTATCATTATAAACAAGTCGGTACAATATAAAGTAATAAGTACAACAATATATATTTATCCTGTCTCACGATATTTTTACATTTTTTCGCATATTTGAAATATTTATAAAATGCTATCGAAACAATAAAATAAAAATTAGTAAGCAAGGGTAGATAAGTGCTCCAATATTAATGATCTAGCAACACTAGCTTAACCAAGAAATATATTTTTGGGAGCCCGAATGGATAACGCCCTTCTTTAATTCTAAAAATCTGCATTTATTTTTATGATCTCCCAGGTGACAATACCATAAAATCTTTCTTAGAATTACACTTTTCCTTACCCATTGAATCCAACAACTATTTCACAACAAAAAATAATACAGCATTAAATCTCAATATATACCAATATGTTAACAACAGTTCGAACCCGCGACCCGAGTGAAAGTTCTGGGCAAATATTAGACGTGGCCCTTTGCGGGTCACAGATCAAACACGAGGCGAGTTATAAAATGCAGCGGGTATCAAACAGAGGCTTAAATTGTATCTAATGTCCTTTTATCTTCTGGATATGTTCTGTTTAACTTGTCTTCTTTCTGTCAGTGTAAATGATAGATAATGTAGGCTATTATAGGCACTAACTGCAAGTGGTGAAACTGGTCCTATGTCTTTTAATTGTTATTTATTTCTGTACGTTAGTAAAATAAAGCATAATATAATTGTATATTGCAAACTTGCTTGTATTCGAATTATATTTGCAGCTTTTTATAATTAAGACAGTTTTAGAACTCAACCAAATATCACTAGCTAAATATGTAGAAACATTAATAGCGCTTCTCAGATCCTAAGGCATCTGCCAATATATAATTTTATTGCATCACTTAAGGAATCATTGTCCATTGAAAAGAACGCTAATACTCGATTTTTGCGCCAATTTTTCCCCTCATTACGCCCGCCTCTGTCTCGTGAGAAACACGGCGATTGTAAACCAAAAGTTATATCTTTTTGATGCCGTCTGTGGACACAGATGGATAGGGTTACTGGTTAGCTAATAGACAAAATATATCATTAACTACGCTATACATATTCTTTATTAATGTTCCTAGTTACTGGATTTCTACAGTACTGATCTATCTAAAGTCTAAACAGAAGCAGATCTGCTATATAAACTCTATTTCCGAGTATGGGATTCTGAGTTATTTCAATATGAGAGCCTTAAATTAGCAAGGATTCTTTATAAACATATTTGGCATCAGTTCTTCTCGACCCAGTCAACTAATTTGTCCATTGGATAAGATTGTCCAACAAGCTTGGTAAGGTCTACATATTGAGATATCTTTCTGCCGAGTTGGGTTCTTCCAAGCGTCGCTTTGATCACAGGTCGCTGGTTCATAATATAAATGCTCCAAGCATCTGTCTTAATACCAGGGCTATTGGGAAGCGGCGGAGACGGCGGAAATTAAATCAATCCCCGATATCCGCAGCTCAGCGTCTCACACTATATGGGGACTAATTCACTAGACCAAATTGGACATATTCTGGACATCGATAAGATGTATAAAATGACTTGCTGAATTTGTGACAATATAACGAGGTAAATTTCTAAAAAAATTTCTGGCAACGACTATTTCAGCTAGCAGACTTCACTACGATTGTGTTAAAAATATTCACTTCACCTGTTATCTGCCCTAAATTACAAAATGTCAAATGAATCTAGTAACAAATGCAAGATTCAAAATTACACGATAAATCTTCTTTTAATATTTTAAAAGTACTTAATCGTAGGTAATAGTAACTTTGGGGCTGTCTAAAAAGGTAATTTATTCCAATACTAAAAGTTTTCTATTGAAAACTCACGACTAATGTACACAGATTTATACTGTATATTTTTAGAAGTTCGTTGTGAACGCATCGGTGATGAAAGCAATATAAGTAAAGGATCAGTACTAACCAAGAATTATTGTTTGTATGAAAACCAGACTGCCAATTTATATAGCCTATATCATTACCACAATTGTGATGATTACAACGACACCTCATAAGTCAAAATCCGTCCAGTGATTTGGTCTGTAGACTGTAAGGCTTGCCAGAGAAATACACATACATACACTCGAAAACCATAACCCTCTTTCTTTCACAATCGGGTCACCGCTCGTCTATGGGGACAGATAATAGAAATGATGTAAAACAGGATAGTACTGGATCGGATAGCGTTGTCGAAGTAGATGTTCGAACAATTGATGGCAATTGTTTTATAGCGGATGTGGTTTATTCTCCAAAGTGTTAAAGGGATAGGTATAGTGCTTAATCAAAGTTTGGAAAGAAATGATTTGATAAATTTGTAGGGCCAGTTATCTTAATTTAAGTTGAAATAATATCTAATCACTGATGTATAATTGCTTACTAGACCCGAGAACCAGGCTTCGCGGGTTTCATTCGCATGTCGTATATTTTAAAAGAACTTAGCAAATTTTTGTTTGAATGTTCTTTGAAATAGCAATTAACCAATTTCCTTTATTTTTCTATCGCATAACAAAATTTTCGTATGACAGGCAAGCGAATAGGGATTCTAATTTATACATAATGTGTGGGTTTTACTATGCGGTGTCTAATAAAGGTGATGTGTGTAACCAGAGGTTTTACTTCTTCTGAGAATATAAATATTTTTATCTCAAAGGCAAATAAGACACCTTCAGTACCTACAGTAGTTCACAGACAGTAAAGTAGTTCTGATTATCAACTAGGTTGTATTTAGAACTAAGTTAATAGAACTGTTCCTAAAGAAACCTAATATTCCATACGTGTAAAATCTGAGTATATTATTATAATCTAAAGACAACTTGCTTTTCTCAAATATAATTTAATAAATGACATGCGAATAAATGGCTGTGAAATCAGATTTAATGTCAAAGTTGGCACCCATTTATGACTTCATATTACATTTCCAAACCTTGTTATAAATGATGTCGTCACCTCGACACGTTAGGATATCACAATTTAATATGATAATATCGCATATATAACTTTGACTCAGAGCGTTACGACGAGAAAATTGTATTGAATAGTTGATGTTCTTAGAAAACTTGCAGGAAATAAGCTGATTGTACATCTTTTGCTAGTAATGCTAATTGGGAATCGTATGAACGGGAAACAGTATGTGATTTGACTTGATTTTTAATAACAATTTCATAAGAAGAACACAACATACTTATTTTGTTTACTATTGTGTAAAAGCTATGGGACTTCCACATTCTATAGGAGGACTATACAACATTAGTTATAACAACAAATAAGGCATTGTTCACACTCACATGTAAGACATGTGACTGTAACCTTATTATTAAGCTTCTAATTGTCAACATGACTGTCAAAAATAACGCCACGTCTCATAATTTATGATGATTAATGTAACGCGGTAATTTTGCGATCTGATGAAATGTCACGTCTGCGTATTATTTGATGGATCCCATATTAAATTTATATCACCGTTTTAATAACGGCAGTATGTTTTAAATGTATTAAATAGAAAGAATTCTTGTTCAGCATGCGTGAAAAATGGCATGCAAGATTGCAAGACGTTGTTTTATACGATGTTGAGAATTTAAATACATGATATTTAATTTTCCTTTTATTGGTGCTTCTGAAATTGCTTTACTGATGAAGGGTAATAATCCTGATGCTCGGTAATTCACGAGTACGGTTTAATTTCATCAATTTGCATGTTGAAGGCTTAGAAGGTTATGTTTAGGTACTTATCTAAATTTATGTTGGGTCTGGTTAGATAAGAGTGATAATTATGTTATGTTTTCACTGACCAATTGATCTTTTACAGGAGTATTAATGTAAGGACCCTTTTCTAGGAGCTTAAATAAGAATATGAATTCAACCACAAGTAAAAAGAGCTCTCCAAATTCTACTACTGAAAGGTAAAGTTCTTGTTGATCCTCTTCTATTACAACTGACAAAATGATATTTAAGAATTAATTTTCACGAACCCTGAAAAATAACCCTTAAATGTGTCCTGACAAAGTGAAGCATCCTACAAAAACCACTAAAGAAAACATCGTTTTATAATTGACATAAAATTCCTAGAAGTCGTAGAAAATGTGAAAAACAATTACGTGAAATACAAGTTGGAACCTCATTTGAGAAGGACTTGAAACTTTGAAACTGTGATAGTGACTGTTTCATTTAATTAGCTATACTTTAGACAGAATCTAGCGAAATTTTTCATATTCAGTTGAGAACTTGTATGATACTTTAACTTTGTTAATTTCAACTTATGTTATAAAAGTTGCTTATGTTCAATTTGTTTCGCCTGCTTGCGGTTTATTAAGAAATTTTGGTTCTTCCATCTAGCGTTATGCATGCATGTAAAAATATGGTACTTATTCTATATTGGCTTTTATATATGTCGTTTAAATCTAAAATTTCGAATCTAAAGTTTACGGTAAAATTTATTATAGCCTTAATAGTTGGTATAAAATTAACCGCTTCGGGAGAGAAAGAAAAATATATAATCTCTCTACGATTCGACAGCTAAATTTCTTCTACACATACACTAGAGAAGAAGCAGTATTCTCTAATTTCCCGTATTATCTTTCCTATTGCGATATCCATTTGCAAGGCCATACCATCGCGGCGATCGTCGCTCGGGGATCATTGACTCAAATAAGGTTTAGATTGTTCAATGGTTAATACGTTTTATGTCTTAACATGAGTAGCTTTGGTATGGCAAATATCTAGTTTGTTTTGATAAAATGGTGGTACTTCATCATCAAACTATATCGATAAATATGTACTCTTAAGAAAATAATATAGTCCGTAAAATTAAAGTCCGAGGAAAGGCCGCGGTCATGTATCTAGTTAACTAAAATGGCACATTGTTCAACATACGTTTAATACGATTTAAATTGCTTTTATTGAAACTTTCCCTTTCTGAATGCAATTTGAACTTTGGACGTGAACTGAGATTGTTATTAGCGTTGTTTTGTTTTAGCTTTTGTGTTTAAATTTTTTAGTTCTTTTGAATTACTTGTAGGTATTGCATTTTGAAGTGTAAGACGTGATTTGATACGTAGGTATTAGGTTTTCACTGTACTACTATTAGCAAATTATTAAAAACACAATTATTTTTAATTTATAGCGGCTGTAAATCTATTATATTTGTCTCTATATTTATTTGTGAATTTCTGAAGCCCGTTACTCAGATTTTGATTATATTGTTGTCAAAATTGAATTATTCTAACTTTATTATGAGTTATGACCATATTTTAAGAATATTTCATTTTACCAAGTGTTTATATTACGTGTACACAAAAAAAATGTTTTTGCCATAGGTAGTGATAGTGATATCGATGTTTTTGCTGACCGTACACAGTGACGTTTACAAATGGCGCGACTGTAGCACCTGTTGCTTGGCGACGCGACGTGATTCGTCTATCCGCCGCAAATTACTGACAAGCCCGAGATTATTTGCTGAAACTTGAAAGTCGGAATGAATTGATTTGTTGGAATCTTGAATTGTTGGAATTTCTTTGTTTTGTCTAGATATTTTAACTCGATAACTTATAATTAATAACTTATAATCTTTGGCGATCTGGGACAGGCCTATGTTCAGCAGTGGACGGGAATAGGCTGACGTGATAATCTTTGGGAGAGGCCTATGTCCTGCAGTGGACGTCCTGAAAGGCTGGAACAGAAACTTGTATAAATATTTGGGATTATTTCGTTGTAAAGTTAATTTGAAATATATTTTTATAACTATGAGGGCCAGGGTTTAATTTCTAGTAGAAACAAATCACCTAGCAGTAATAGAAATCAGAACATAATGCAATTAACTAGTGAAAAATATTCATTAATTTAACGTTGTGCTATTAATATCTATATGTACAAGTCATATAATAGATACATATATGTTTTAGTTTCCATAGCGAAGCGGAGTATATTAAAAATTATAAAATAAATACCTTTTTCTACGTTTATAATTTTTTTATTACTTTCTTATTTTTATGTTTTGTCAATTTGATTTACGGTACATGTTTAAAAACCGTAATGCTATAAAATAAATAAACTTATTATTAGAAAAAAAAATAGCTCGTGTAGATCGGTCACTCAATTAAAAATTCGGTTTTGATACTTAATATAATTTTATTTCAAAATCTTAATATGTATCACTTAACATTGATGACTTTCTTATCAAATTAAATTAACCCAACCACCCAACCCAATCATTTTCAATACTTTTGCATAAAATAACTAAGATATTAGTACACTTTGCAGTACCATTACAAATCCAGAAGCACATACAAATATACACATTACTAGATTTCCACCCGCGGCTTCGCCCGCGTTTTCAAAGGAAAACCCGCATAGTTCCCGTTCCCGTGGGATTTCCGGGATAAAACCTATCCTATGTGTTAATCCAAGTTACCCTCTATATGTGTGCTAAATTTCATTGTAATCGGTTCAGTAGTTTTTACGTGAAAGAGTAACAAACATCCATACATCCATACATCCTTACAAACTTTCGCCTTTATAATAGTATTGAGATAATTAAGCCACATGTCGTTGCTGACGGTACCTCGTGACGGTTACAAATAGTGAGATATTACCTGTGCCTAATGACAATGAGTCCGTCCTGCAAATTATTCCATCCAGTATTACTTGCTGATTGTCTCTAATTATTACAACCAATTTATATTAATTATTAATATGTAGGTAGGTAGGTACGTGAACATTTTGTCCTTTTCTTTGTTATCGTACTGCGTTGCATTGGACTGCCTATTATCTAGGTAAGTAAATAATATGTCTAATTGAATATCGAATGGTCGAAATTATTTTTACTCAAAATCGCAAATATAATCTGATCTTTCCTCTTTATAATATCAGTATAAAACCTCTCTTACTTTTCCCTTGTTTACCACCACCACCACCATGGATATAATGATATTATCCCTGCTTTTCCAACTTATATCTACTTACCCAATAACAAGAGCTAATTATCCTGAGTACGTAACACTTTCGCCGTGCAATGAGATTAAAACTTGCGTCGTTCCCGTGCGGCTAAAATAATTGCATTTGCAATTTAAAACTACCCTCCAATATACATTGTGCGCTATGTTTGTTTAGTGGCTCGGCGAGGGAAATATAAGCGGGAACATAACCCATTTACTAGACAAAATATATGATAAATATCCTATTTTCTAATTCTAATATACCCGGTCTAGCGAATTTCTGAAGTCTTTGTGGTTAGAAAATACACACGGATCATATCATAAACCCGCTCTTTTAATATTGAATAAAAACATTATAAAAACAAGCTCATTTCACAAAAGCACCTATGATATTACTCTGAAAATCGCTGGTAATGTTCAAATACCGCAAATTGCGATTCGTCGCTTGTACCTCGTTGTTTCTCTCTCGCTCCTGTGGGAGTTTGTATGTTTGTCTCTTTCGCACGTTATTATTTTTTATCGGCACTTGAGTTGCATCCGCGCGGGAGCTCGTTATCCGCACCGATGTCAGGATACGTGTAGTTTTAATAAGATTACAAAGCTTGTTACAAGAATCTTGGCTTTTAAGCTAGTTTTATCAAAGTTGGTAAGGAGTTTTTTTTACACTCGTTATGTGCAGGGAATAATGACCCGCAAGGAGGGTAGGAATAAAAAAGTTTTAATAGTTGTTTCGTTAGTAAGCGAAGAAAATTTAAAAATACCTGCATTTATTTATATAAAATTATACATTTAGGTTTTATAAACTGTACAATAAAGTGCATTTGTGCGATATCTAAGAATCTATTTAATATGCATTTTTTGTTTCTTATTTTCGTGTGAAAATAACTATGCGTCCGTCTGTTAGTTACTAAAACAGAGCTTGGAAAATTAAACTATCATGCACCTCAAGTGCAGTAAAACTAATTATATATTATATTAAATTTATCTTATATCAACAAAAACATCAAAATAAGTTAAGCAACTCAATTAAGCTAGTTACACACAGTTCCACGTGGCCAGAGACGTGTTCGTAAAGCAGTACAAGGGATTAGACGCATACAGCGTACTGCCCTGTGTAGATATACCTTTGAATAATACTTCGAGCATTGTATATAAGGAAAATAATAAAGTTTTATAATAGAAATTACAGGTATATATTTTATGAATAGAAGAGAAGAATAGAGAATTTACTCAGTTTATTTGATATTTAGATAACTAATACTTTACAGACATATCTCTTGAGAAAACTAATCAAGATTTCCAATACACAAGACGGAAAATTTTATCAATAGAATTTATTGGAACTTATAGATTTTGTGAATAAAATAGGCAACAATAATATTATAGCAACGCGCTTCAGGTGATTGGTCTCTGAAGTTCAGAATATTAACTTTTCAATAATAACATAACAATGAAAAAACAAAATAGGAAACGTTTGTATAGAGTCAGAAAAATACATTTATATTCAAAAGTTTTAGATTAATAACAACTAAATTATTAATTTAGGATACGGCGAAAGATCTACATTATAAGGAAAAGATAAAATGTGGTCTTGTTTACAAAGCTGACAGCTTTTCATCGCAAGAGGTTCATGTTACAGGTGAACTATAAAATAATTAGAAGACGTATTACTATCACTACATAGTATAAATAAAGCAAAGTCGCTTTCTGCGTCTGTCCTAATGACTGTATGTATGTAAGCTTAGATCTTAAAAACTTCTTAACGAATTTCCATTTTTTTTGTACAGTGATTCAAGAGGAAGGTTTTAGTTATTACTAGAGCGAAACCGGGGGCAAAGCTAGTAAGTTAAATAAGATAAATAATTGTATGCGTTCGAATTTAGTTCGTTTAGTCTCAAGGTATGGGTCAACATAACTGTTTCTAAGCTCATGCCTTTTGTGTGCATCCATTATTTCGGCATAATTAAACAGAGTTATACAGTTTCGTTGACCTTGCCCTTAAGGTAAATGTACGTATACTTACGTTTAAGGTCCGTTAACTTACTATTATGTAATGAGATTTTATACTGAATTAAAGTTTGATAATAGTTATATATACAACATATATATAAAAAATAAAAATGAAACCCGTTTTCTGTTGTCACGGCATCACGCGTGAACGGGTGGACCGATTTCGATACTTCTTTTTTTATTATATTCCTTGAACTACTATTCCTACGTATATCTAATTAAAAAATTATCTTAAGCTCCCATTACTGTCTTTTATAAGAAACACAATTGCCCTAGTAGATCATTTATTACATTACTCTACAGGCCATCTCAATTAAAATAAAAATTTTCTTCTATAAGTTTCTCCCTTGTACCACACAGAGCGTTATCACGGGTTCAACGACCGCGCTTATCTAATCCTGACCCTGACCTCAACAGCCTACCTACAATTACCTTGCTCACTGATTTACTTATTCTTATATAATAGAGCATTTTCAATGTGTAAAGTGTTTCAATACCATCTAAGACTTTGATTTAATATGTATATCTTTAGGTGATTATAACGGTTTATTATTCTATTATTAATAAAGAGATCGATATCTGTGTTTTTTATAATATTATATTTGTTATTATACTAGGTATATCTGTGTATATGTACCATCTAAACGTGAAAAGGACTCGACCGTTTTTGACGCCTTTCGGCTTTCTCTAACAGTTCGCTAATAAGGAGAGATTTAGGGCCGGTTTCACAGCTTCCCGATATGTCCCGTTTAGCTTATCAGGCAGTTAAAATGACATAATATCATTAACTAACCGATTTCAATTCTTTTACCATAGACAGCTACATTATTCCTGAGCTACAGACTATATTTTTTATTTTATTTTATTTCAAGCGTAGCCGGGATGAACGGCTAGTTACATACAAGATTAGCGTGGAGGATCTTTCAACACATTTTGCAAGTTGGTCAAAAGTGGATGTTGCGCCACGCTGGGTCCATTAAAGAGCAGTTTCCCACGCACCGCGGGTCAACGACCGTTGCTTGGCAACCGTCTTGTTATTATCTATGCGTTATGCTTACCTTTGATTTGTTCGCAACATAGGTATACAGCCTTGTAGATTTCAAGTGTGCTTGTGTTGTCTGTGGGCGAAAATGCGCGGGAAATTGGAAGAACGGTCGAGTGGGAGTCGGGAAGAATGAAAGTATTTTTCATGTTCAAAGGAATATGTGAAGCTCATTATTTATTCAATCTATAATAGCAATACATACATCGATGAAGTTGGTATGTGAAATGCTACCGCCTAATTCCCACAGGTGACATGCGGCTTTCTATTCAAATCATGAAATATGAATGCTTATACGTTCATTGTTATCAAAACATCGAACAAATTCAGCACAAAAGGAATTCAAATCAAAATATTCCTTGTAATTAGTGTCAAATTGTAGCTCCAACCTGTCCAAATTTCTATAGCGCTGCAGCTATTCAAACTGAATTCACCAATTCAGCGCAAAGCGGACAAAAGCGCTTGACGAGCGCTAATTTTATATTCTTAACTGTTTAATAGAGTAGTGGAGGCCAGAGCGCGCGGCTCGCACAGAACAAACTTCATTAGTATGGAAACAAAAGTGTCAACACTCTGTCCGCTAGGTGCTCTGTGTTTGGACTTTGGACATATTTTAATAAGGAGTTTTGTTAATTTCCAACGTCAACTTTGCTAGATTCAATTGGATAAAATTATTTGGTTTGTTCAAGTCTTATACATATTTTTAATCGCTTATATTCGTGATTAGCATCTTTGAAATATTTACATAGATTCAAATACATGTAAAGTTAGTTACATTTTTTATTCCTTTTAAGTTTTAAGCCTTGTCGTGAATCTGCTCTTAGTTAAGGTGTCCTTTCCCATAAATTATTGCCCTGTCTAATTTCCGGCTTATAGTCTGGGACATTTCGAGATAATTTCGTAATAAGTAAGTGAGGAAGCGAGTATCCTTTCACTTTTAAAACTAAATTATCGTACTGATCTTCGTTCTACTAGCAATATAATATTATACATTCAGAAATGTTTTGTTCATAGTTTTAGTAGAGAAATACACGTAGCGTAGCTAAAGGTATAAAATACGCGCAAAGACTAAAATTATACTGTACATTATTAAATTTAGGTAAAGGAAAACCTACAACACAAACATCAGCACGCTACACTTCACATTATAATAGAAATACATAAATCTATCAATTCAAAATCGAATAAAAAATTATTTATAAAGCTTACATACTTCTATAGGAAAGCTCATAATTGAATTCATTGCTTTTCCGTACGCACACATACACAACATTGCCGTTACTTCGCACACCACACATCTCTAACACTATTTACATATCAATAAATCTTTCGAAACCGATCTCTTTTACGACGTATCAAAGCCTCTTTTCCAATGTTCATTATCCAAGACGTCAGATCGATCTTAATTAAGTTGTCAAATTAAAATAAATCTTTCTCTATTGGAATAAAGTATAAATTCAATTGGAAGCGTGTTGTGAATTGATAGGGCCCTGCGTCGTGAGATGTAGGACAAATTGAGACCTTAAGGGCAAGGGTTAGAGTTGAGACTGGGCTGGCAGGTGATGGCGTGTTTGTACCACGCCGTGCCAGGCGCTGCGCCGGAGTACAGTTACGAATTTCTATGTATATCGATTGTGTTTAGATTTCTTCGTTTTGTTTGCATGTTTCCTTGATTCTTTTGAAACTACTATTGCGGTTAATTTTTGTAGGTATGTACCTAGTTGACATATTTTTCTTGTTTATTTTTCAGCGCTTTTTTCAGTGCTTTCAGGCTTTATGGTACAATATTCTAATTATCCTAAATCATGTACTTAATGATAGAGACGGTATTTAGGTATAAGATGATGTATTGTGACCTTGGTTGTTGAATTATGACCGACCTGAATAACGTATCTATACCAAAAACTTTCTTATTTGAAAGCAAAAGCCAGTGAAGACATTTCGGAAACAAACCTAAAAGTAAAAAGTAAAAACCAAGTAGCTTTAAACTTCTTCATCCTAATTTGTTTTCTATTTATTGTCTCTAAAATCTGAATATCTATTTGTATAATATAAAGCACTTAACTGAAATTGAAACACGATTGACGTGGGTTCTGTCCCGTGTCAATCCTGAATTCGCAATTATGGATTAAATCATTATTAACGAATGGGCCGCTTCATTAGGAGTTATATTTTATGACTATATTTATTTGACAAAAAAATATATGTTACGAGAGAATTATACGATTGTTAACCTCTATCGAAGCTGCTCTATGAATCCTGCTTTCATTTATAAATGTTAATTATTTTATTTTATCTAAGGGTATTGAAATAATATGTCTTAAGTAACTACTAACTAGTAACTACTATATGCGTTCCATCTGCATCTTAGCCCACAACTTAGCTAACAATCAGGCGAGATCAAAACCAATCGCTTCCTTACCGACCACTGACCAGTCAAAATATTATTTAGGGCCGATTTTTCAAAGCTTGGATATAACTTATCCGACATTACACTTATATTTGCACACATATTTATTCGATCTTCTGCACAATTTGCTAATCTTAAACGAGTTTTGCCACGATAGAGGAATATGTAAATCAAATTATCAACTGAAGTGGACTTCGCAATTTAGATTGCATATTATATTCAAAATATTAATAAATTTGGATGTATAGCATTGTCTAGTCACATTATTGATTACTAGCCGCTCCGCGCGGTTTCACCCCCGTGGCTCCTCTCCTGTTGGTCGTAGCGTGATGATATATAGCCTATAGCCTTCCTCGATTAATGAGCTATCTAACACCGAAAGAATTTTTCAAATCGGTCCAGTAGTTCTCGAGATTAGCGCGTTCAAACAAACAAACAAACTCTTCAGCTTTATAATATTAGTATAGATGTGGAACGTGGGAAATGGAAATTAACCTACTGTTATCAGTATGTTTATACATATTTATGCATTTAAACAAAATTTTCAGCATATAAAATTTTCTAATAGAGAAGATTGAAGCTTCAGCCTTATGTACAATAACCAGATTTTATTAACACCGCACTAGTCGAGCTATTTTAACATATATCTATATTATTACCTACATATATTTTAAATGCGAAAGTCTGACTTTTCACTGCTAAACCACAAAGATTTGAATGAATTTTCTATTGAAAAAGAAACTCTGCTTTTCTGCTTTCATTTAAAAATTCAAATCCAAAAATATTGCCCTTGGTTTAGTTCACGGGTGAAACCTATCTACTTTACCTATATACATATTTGTTCACAATTCAAACTAATAAAGCAAATAACCAAAGGTGTCTCGATAGGTGTATGTTTGTCCACAAATAGCGCATAAATTAACGAACCGTGTTTAATTAAATTGTCCTGAACAATTTGGGGCAGACATCACAATTAATACATCTATTTGGCTTGGGTCTTTGAACTTATATTATACCTAGCTAAGATTTAAATCTTGTAGCAAGAAATGAACGACACAATAAATACGGTCTACCTGCATTTAAAATTGAAAAAACTACATACATATAAAAGATTTTTATTATAATTTTGATGACCTCCTTTTTAAAAATATTAAAAAGCCAGTGAAGTTTGAGTAGTGAGCCATTTGCCCCTTATTTATAAAATACATGATCTTACTAAATTATTAACGCGAGAGAAAAATAGCTACAACCTAAGGCTACAACAGTCATCAGTTTAAATAATTATTTAAACTTTATGAGCTTGGCTAGATCATATAAATCAATCTGAACTATAAGATGAAACCAAAAGGTCATCTAAACAAGTTACTTCTTAATATGGAAGCTGCGCCTTGATTGTGAAAAATCTTGGTCAAGGAATATTTTAAATAAATATTTAATTACATATCGTATGCTATTTCAATTAAACGCATATACGGGAATCTATTTTTAGCATTTGTTTATTTGTACATATTTTCAATTAATTAAATACGTTTACGTAAAACAAAAAAATCTAAAATTGTTTTGAAATAACCGTACGTTTAAAACGTTATTATTTTAGCTTAATAGATTTTCACTTGTTTAAATAATTGTAACGAGCTTCTGTCGGATAAAATGTAGTTATGGAATTCAAGGGAATGAGTATAAATAAATTGATCTATTTTCAAGTTATATTTTTTCGAAATCGGTTTATACGTTAAAAACACAACACACAAATTTCAAAATCAATAATAAAATATTAGAAGTAGGAAAAATTAGGTACCTATTATATTTAAAATTCATCTAGAACATTAAGTAGAGTTACGAAATTAAAAGTTCCTATCTATCTTAATTATTCTTAATTATTTTCTATATAAATGATGACATACATACTATCTGCCTTATGAGAAATACCTTCAATTATTATTCGTGGAAAATAATACGCGATGGTGGTCAAATAAGTGCTCATATGCAGGAATGTTACGAGGGTCGGGTCTTCATTACTCCCTTTATTGTTTCAGGTACGTAGGTACAGAGGACCTCCAGCCTCCTGTGAGGAATGTGGTACTTCATTTAATAACCTTAAATTTGGGTGGAACACATGAAGCCGGTTGCGACTTTGGTAAGAGTTAAAAGTGTTTAGCTAAATGGAATACATATAAGCTGTTTATGTTGATTGATAAATTTGTAAATGTTAAGGTTAAACAACCACGAAAAACAATTTGTTTTGTATAACTGCGCATGATAATGGTTTTCGATTTCTAGTAGCTGCTACAAGTCATTAACTTCAGACTATAAGCCCAATAAGAAATCTAAATTTTTTCTGAAAATTCAAATTCTGAAACGATAAAAAAAACGTGTGTGCCGAGCACACGTGTCAGAAGTGAAACTTCTTTGGCAAGATTCAAAAATATCATAATCGTCGCTTTACTCCATGACGTGACGGTTTTTCAATGACCTTGAAATTCTACTGTCAACGCGCCTAAATAAGTTTCACTTCAAAAAACTATAGGTACAGGAACAAACTGTTAATTGAAATACTCAATTTCAGAACCAACCTCGTCAATAAACGATTTGTATTGATACAAACGTCCTACAATGTCAGAGGTCAAGGTTCAAAGTAAATGGAACCATTAACGTTGAGAGAAAAGTTTTATTTACTTGTTACTTTGTAAACGGTTCATAAAATTTGAAAGAAGCGCTAACATCTCTTTATATACCTATATATTATATAGAATATATTCAAGGATTCAAGCAATAGTTATTTGAAAGGAAAATATAATAATGTCCTCAATTTAAAGATTGAGATCTATAGAATAATATTCTTTTGCGTGGAGACCTGGATGAACTTTCCATGGATTTTTATCTTCAAGCATTTTTTGACTATTACCTGATTGAAAATTTGAAATTGACTCATTATCTGAATATTTTTAACGCAAATCCAACTCGGGCAAAACCTAATCGAGTGGCTGGTGCGTAAATAAATGTGATAGGTAAGAAAATAGTAAATGTCTTGTTCCCACAGCGTGACGGGCAAGAGACCTTGATCCTTAACATTGTAGACACAATCTAGACCTAACTTCTACTTTCAAGGACTTTTGCTTTATGATCGACTAGCTCCAGATGGTGGGAAACTTTCGTAAAGATAATTTCACTAATGGAGGAAAGATTTTGCTTTCGTTCATAAATATGAAATAGTCTAAAAGTTTCGAGTTGTTCACGATTTAGGATTTCGATATTGTAAACGCAAGTTCTATTTGTTCTAAGTTGTTACTGGTCATCTATATTGTTTTGTCATCAATAATTAATCTTTGTTTAATTTTCGATTCATTTCTATCGTCATGCATCATTTCTAATATTATACGAATATCACGTTCTTATTGGGTGTTTGGTTTACTGTGGAGAAGTTTGAAAACCAAACACTGAACTGAGGTAATTAGAGCACCTAATGAGAAAATTCTGGAACAATCGCTACGTACAATAACTAACTTGACTCCTTGCTAATCTAAAGTACTGACTAATCTTCTAAACTAAGTACACGTCTAGGAAAATGTAAAACAAAAAAGCTCTGATCCCCTTTGGAAGTTTGTTGGTTTGTACTTAATGTAATGGAATCCAATTTAATTTTGGTTTCAACTAGCAATCGACTATTGTTTCAAAATAAACAGCAATTTTAATTCTTGTTAAAAGCAAAAAAATATTTATGGTTTAAATAGTAGTTCTGCTCACTATCATGGCATCATTGAAATCAAATACAAACATGGCATCATTGAAATCAAATACAAACATGGCATCATTGAAATCAAATTCAACTAGAAGCATCATCTTCATAAAGAAGCACGTTTGAATCGTTAAAATACATAATTTAATATTAACCACCGGTTCGGAAACCATTTTTCGCGGAATAAAGGGGTTCTCCCAGACATTACCATATTTATAATTAAAAATAGCCAAAGAAATGTATGAAAAACTGTAAATATTTTCCTCCGATGTCCTTGCACGTGACAATGGCTACCGGAACTAATGCCATCCGTTTCGCTGACGAGTATTGTATGAATTAACAATGAAACTACGTCCAACTTTTATTGTATACAAGTTTATAAAGATATATTTGGAATGTTAGCATCGATATCAATAATTACGTTACAGTCTTTGTTTTTATTTTTATAATCCATACTAGCGACCCGCCCCGGCTTCGCACGGGTGCAATTGGGTGCAAATTGCAATGCTGATACTAAATACACTACAGAAAAACTTTTAACGTTGTATATAAAAACGTAGCGGCCCGGCCTGGCATGGCGGTGCCACCGCAAACGCTACGTCCCGCAATTTTTAAATCTGTAATATCTTCGAAAATATTCACTTAAATTATATGGTGTAAAGGGCCATATAGATCTATATTAAATGAACAATGTATTTAAGGTATTTAATTGGTTAAGGATTAATGCTGTATTGGTTAAAATCGCTTCGAAAATTAGCCATTATTTGTCGTAAAAAGTAAATGACAAAAAAATGTTATTGTGGGTTATCCATAAGAGATAGACATATGCCATCGCGGACTTTTCTGTAGACCTTTTCAATGTGTACAATACTTAGTACATTATTTTGATAAAACTCGTAGGGTTCAGCCTGCGTTTGCAATGTAAGCGGAAAAAATGTAATTATTTACGACATCACAATAGAAACCTCAAAAATAACAGTACTTCTCCACTATTTAATGGATGTTATTATACATATAAACCTTCCTCTTGAATCACTCTATCTATTAAAAAAAACCGCATCAAAATCCGTTGCGTAGTTTCAAAGATTTAAGCGTACAAAGGGACATAGGGACATAGGGAAATAGGGACAGAGAATGCGACTTTGTTTTATACTATGTAGTGATAGTGATAGTGATTAATAATTATTATGTTTTTTAATAGAAGAAACATCGAGAAAATCCAGGTCAACATCAACTGTTTTGAAATAATTGTAGAAAATTGTTAACACCAACAATTATGTATTTACATAACAACCAATCGCACATTATCATCATTTATTTTTTCTATTTCTATCCATATATGGGAAATTATTTCACTTAGAAAAAGAACCAACAATTTAAGGTAACAAAATAGATATTTAAAACTAATCGGCCGTCATACCGTTTTACGTTTATACACGGCCGAATGTTCTGAATGAATAAAAACCTAATAAATATTCTAATATCGTCGCTAAATGGATTTGAGAGAATATTCCGACAGAATGGCCGGATCCAATTATTTTTATTGTAAAATAGTTTTATCGGAAAAATGATTAACCGCGGCTTTGCTGTTATTTAGGCGTTCTTTTGAAATACTGTGTTAAAAATAATTTATTTATTTTGTTGGCCTGTTTTTATTGCTTATTCATGTGATTAGTACTTATATTCTTATTATTAAGAAAAAATGTGAGTAATTGCACGTATAATTAGCGAAAAATTACATACTTTAATACTTGAATTATTCAAGTTGAATATACGAACCATAATAGTAGATGTTTATCTGGTTTAGCATAACTTCCAATGCAAATAGCTAATCATCATTTGACAAATGATCAAAACTTGAAAACTGCCATGTCACGTTACACTCAATTTATTATGAACTCTCGAGAGCATCATTTAACTTTTTACTGCGCTAATATTTAGAAGTCGGTATATAGTTTTCGTAACTTCATTTCTTATGTTATAGGTATTTTGAATTACTTCCTCTTGAGTTTACCAATAAACCCATACAAATAAAAACACATTATCACAGTTATCAAAAAAATCTCGTATTTTCTATAAGTATCTTTCAAATCTTTCTTCAAGCTTTAACCCCAAATCTTGCCAATTTCTTTGCTTCCCAATCAATCTGTGTTATAGGTTTCGGTCAGGTCACCGCCACTTTGTTTCTTTAAGCCTCTAAATATATAAGGATAACTCGTTTAGAAAGAATAGTATTGTATATGTGCACACATATGTGTCGATTTACTCGGATCTAATTGTGGCATGACTTCGAGGTTATACGTGGTTTTACTAAGATAGTTATCTTCATAATTTTGTGTATGTAAATGCAAATCTGATCTAAAACTTAATATTTATTTTCACTACACTTCTTTTAGCGTTTTTATACCTCAATTGTTAAATCTATGTAGGTATGTAATGAAATATGTTTCGCTGAAAATAGCTCGTGTCTGATGCGATATCTATTTACAAAAATGTTAATTATACTAAAGGTAAAACAACATTTAACAAGCATTGATTGGGGTCCAAAGAGATTAGAGAAACGAAGAAATTTTTTTTTGCTAGCAGTACTAAATTTTTAATTGCTAGCAGTATTAATTCATAAATTCTACACTCTTTCATTTTAATTCTACACATTTTAATTGCTGATCTCGTTTTCCTCTCAACTCACTCAGCCGATTTTCCTCTCTGACTGGCAAACTATGTCCATATACTTATTTTTGACATCAAAACTTTCATACTTTAATATAATATATTTTATACCATAATTTTAGTCCGTAATCCCTACATTAGAATTATACTCTTTACAGTCACTCGACTCTTTATTTATTATGGTGCTGACAGAATAACAGCGTTACAGCCTCAGCTGTAACATTTATGCTGAGTCAGTATTCCCTTTCCCTGAGGTGATACAGATATAATATAATATTATTACGTCTACATGTAATGTTATACTTACTTTTTTTTAGTTATAAGTGTTGTCTGTAATTTAATGTACTGTATCATTTTTTGGGAATAAATGTTTTTCTATTCTATTCTATTCTATTCTAAATTTGTTTGCCCAAACTATCAATCGAACTTTCTTCTAGTAAGGCATAATATTCAATACCAATTATTGCATTCAAGCCAATGTATTTCCTTCCTTAAATAGCTTGTGAGTTATGATTTCCTCGCGACAGGCAACAGCGCAATCCGTCGGAATTGTATTTCGCAGACGTCAAGTGTCACAGTATAAATAATTCTCGAACATTTTCCATGTGCGAGCGCCGCGACCAGTCTCATTACTGCTGCATTACCGCTGCTCTGTGGCGCTCGAGATATTACATGTACCAGACATGTGACCGCATTCTATGATCGTAAATCTTTCTTGGTTTTCTATTGCACGCCTCATAAGCGAAGCGTTGAGGTGGGTACTACTGTCGCTTCGCGCAAAACATCTGATTTTTCAAACTTAAAATGTCTTTATGTATCATACATTGCACTTGTAAGATAATACATACACACACATATTAAGAAAAAACACTATTTTTAACGTTCATGATATTTTTGATGTCATTTTTGTTATTTAAACTAGTTAAAAAACAGTTTAAAAAAGTTCTGTCTTGGACGTCCGTGTGTCTGTATGTGCGGATCCTTTTTCTTGTTAACACGATAGCGACCGAAATACTTTACTAATCGAATCTTTTTTTTTCTCTTACGCTTGAGTATGCTCAGGAATAGAACCCTTTCATTTTTCAGGGTCTGATTCGATGTGGTTTAATTGTTATTAAATAAACAAAAAAAACTCGGCTGTTTTTTTTTTTTTTTTTTTGAAGTGAATTTTTATATTTTTATTGAAATTGATTCCAGAAGATTACTGGGAACTTTAAAAATTCATTTTGTTACTTTTATTAGTAGGTACGATCCTTATAAGTATTTTAGTGTATTCAACCAACTTAAAAAAGTGTGACTATTTTACAACAATTTGAATATGAATTGTATTATTGTATACAATATCGAAGCTTTTTAAGAAATGTATAAAATACTTTTTTAAGAATTATTATCATACATAATATTATGTTACCGGCAATATATTAAAACCGGCATTGTATGCAATTCTTAGTAAATGTATGTTATTCCGAGAAACAGTCGGAATGAAATAAATTAAATTCGTCACATTACCTACTTATATCTTTAAATCTGAACTTTTCCTAAGTAGCAAACACATTTGCAAATGTGGGTGGTTTTTGGGGTAGCTATTAACCAATATGAGGTCAAAACTAAAATCCAAGATGGCGCCGACGAAAATTTGAAATCTTTTCGTCATGGGTGTCATTTTCATGGTTTTTGGGGTAGCTATTAACGAATATGAGGTCAAAACTA
>CAJQZN010036282.1:0-14098 GCA_907164685.1 Colias eurytheme | reverse complement strand
TGCCTAACCAACTCAGCCACTCGTGACCCGCCTGAGTAATCGAATTTTTTCTATTCTTTATAAATTTATATTTATAAAGCATTTGAATGCCATAAAACCAAAAAATATAAATTCAACTTAAAATATACCAAAAAATAATTTAGATTAGTCGGTCTCTAAATTGTAGCATTCCTATTTAATTACTTGGTTAGTTTAGCGGTTAGCCTATACGATAGTGATTATAATTTCCATTTCATTTGGATATATTATTAATTGGAAGAGCTGTAGATAGATTTTGTAAACATGTTATCAATTTTAATTAATCCGGCATAACGAATTTACCAGCTTTGAACTTGTAACTAATTACTTACCAGTAGATAGAATATGATGAAATTTACGAAACTAACTTTGAAAAGTAACATTGAAATGAAATAATCCTTCATAAAGTTTTTGTTTTGCATGTTATATAACATGTTCCAATAAATAAAAAAGATCAATCATTGACCACATGAAAAGTGTCATCAAAAAAAGCCAAAAGAATACGCACCTCAAAACCCGCAGGATCAACACACCAGCAAGAACTGACGATCTCATTATCGCACTGTATCTCTTCAAACTCGCCGTCACTCTGCCTGCACCTTGGTGTCCTGAGGGACTTTAGGCCGCGGCCAGAACGAGTGTTTTCAGCCGCTAGCGCGCGCGATATACGCTCTGACGAGAGCTTTATGTTCTCACAGCCTGGAAGGAATAATGTGGTGAATATTTGAGGTAAATCGAATACTTTAGTATTCGAGGTTTTGTTTAAATAAAGTGTTTGTTTTTGATGCGATGAAAATGCAAATGTTAAAAAAAATTACGCAAAAAATGTAATTTGATTTTAAAAATGTAAATTCAACATGTTACGGGGACTGGACCAAAATACCTATTTTCCAACTCCATTTTGGAAGGGACCGGATATACCCCACTCCAATGTAATTTAGAGGTTTCACGGGTATTGCTACGTTGCCTTTGTCGACTCTATTTAATATTCATGGAATATAATTTACGGTGGCTCTCGCTAATTTGTTTTTGCATCGCTTATGAGTAATGCGTCTATTGTTTGTGTAATTTGGAACATATTGTTCTATCAAAGAGATGATATAAACTATAAAGCTTTTTTGGTGAAGTGAAGGATGGCCTAGCCTACATTGTCTAGCCTATACTGTCTAGACTTCCAATAGGGTAGGATTTAACTAAACTAAGTGAATGAGAGTAAAATTAATTAAAAAATATAGCGGTAATATTTGCAATGTGGTAGTGTAGCTCCAAGAGCCAAGGGAATACCCATCTACCGCGCAAAGAAGAACTTAATACAACTTAAGCACTGGATCGTCCATTAAAATTCAGACCATCGCGTGATCGTCAATGAGATTTGGAGTTTGAGTTTATCACAATATTATTCATGTCGTTAACAATTATGCAAGGTATATTAGATGCAGTACTAACAGGTGTGTTATGTAAGCAATGTTTGTAAATAATGAGTACCAGCGTTGGTCAGAACTTCTATTATTTCGGTCGGCCATTACGTAAACAGTGCAATGATCTGTGAAGCGAAAATAATGAATCCATTACCAATCCATTGGTGTGCCTATTTTGAGTGTATTTAGTTATCAAGGATATTTACCTTTATCCTGTGCTATAGACATAGAGGCTAAAATTCTGGTCTATTTTTATAGAATACTTAATCCGTATCCCATGGGTTTTTTTTTTTTATTTTGATTTTTGATTTGTAGCGAAAACTTTTTGCTTGTGTGATTCAGAACGAGGTGTCGCTACACAGTGAAGCCCTGGATGAACAAGCGCCCGCTTCCGCTGGACACCTATATTCTTTACTCCACGTTCAATTTCACACTTAAATACTTACCAGTATACAAAGGGTCCACACAAGCCTGTCCACATGAGGTATTGCAGCAGATCTGTTCCCCGCACTCATCGTCGCTGTTACACGGGGACGCTCTGGGTGGACAAGCGCCCGCTTCTGATGGACACCTGCCTCTAAGCTCGGCGCTAGCTGTTGGAATAAAAAAAATCAAATAACTAAAAATGAATTGCGTATTTTTAAACGACGACGTTATGATTAAGATTTTACTGAACTGGACGTTTCAGAAACAACATAGGTTCTGAATTAATTAGAATGAAAATTAGAATTGGTTTCTTTTATCATGCATTTAGTGCTAACATAATTATAGGAGATTATAGGCTCTATTTTATAGAAACTGCTCTTCTAACTGGTGGTAAAAAGTAAATATAATAACGATTAAAATGTGCTTCAGAAGTCTAATTGAATATTACTCTACCCCATTAATTGCTGATGAAATTTGTGTTTGTGTATGTGTGTAATAGAATTAAGAACTAAAATCAATGTATATCAATTATTATCAATGAATACTGTCGATAACTAGCAATTTACAGTATAACTGAAGCGATTTGCGCCACTGCTGATACACAACGCAATCGTATTGAGTTAATAAACATTAGATTCAATAGACAGGGGCCAAATCTTGGACAGTATTCAATATATTAGAATTATATAACTGTCTATCTATTAATTTCTCATCTTATTTGCATATTAAGTTCACATTTTCTTTGCTATACGCACACATAGCCGGAACTTATTATTATAAATAGAGACTTAACTTTCCGTTCTCTCGAACTTAGTCATTAATATGAAATATCTCATAAACGCAAACTTGTATTTAAAACAAAGTAGACTTAAGGGTTAAATAATAGCAGCAAATAATTGGAGTCTGCGTTCAAAGCGAAATGCTTCAAAGGTATAAAATCCTAAAGTTATTGCGGTTTTCGTCATAAACTTTGAAAATGTTGCAGCTTAATGTGCGTGTGCTACACTGCACGTACTTATGGAACAGTATTCTCATTGACTGTAATTTTATAGTTTCTCTAGTACCTTATAGTTACGCTTTTAAACAAGTATAAGCATAGATAGGCCAACAAAATTAAATATTCAGAAGGATGTCATTTGCCAGATGTTTGATGTTTAAATAACAAACATATTTCTTAATATACTGACGCTATTTAATTATGGAGAACAAATCAAATAAATTAGAAATACAGTGGAAAATAATCATGCGGAAGAAACGCAGCTGAAAACTTGTATAATAAAACTGTACGTAAACGTGTAAATCGTGTACTTATTTTCAAAAAATTAAAATAGGGACAAAATGTTAACTATTTTTACTCTCATTGTAGGATAAAATTTTAAACTATTTTGACTATTAATATTTAATTAATTTTATCCATACCTTGCTGCATGAACAGCAAGACAGCGCAGAGCAGCGCCGTCCTCACCGCGCGTGTCGACATCGCTGCATTACACACAGGGGTCCTAGAACAATACATACATATTTTTAGTATATTTACAACTATCAATAAACAAAAGATATATAAATTATATGTACCTATATGGTAGGTATGCACTGAAGATCTACTAAAAGCAGACACGAGAGCGAATTATACCAATGTGAAATCATTGATGAAAAATGTTCGATTGTGTTTGTGATTATTGTGATGTGATGATTCGAAGCTTAATATTTATTAAAACTAAAACATTTAACTCAGGCCCCGGAATCACAGACACAATAGAAAATCTATTGTGTCGTGGGACGTGGACCGATCGGGCCGTTCGGGGCTCAATGGGTTAACAGCAATTCATGCATGTTTCATATCAACTCGTACGTTCTACATTTAACCACTCAGACGTCTCAACTCTTAAACCTATTTAATAATGTATCACACCATTGAATCAATCAATCAATTTTAACATTATCCTCAAGTCATTGCGTTGGCAGGACAAACCCAAACACGGGCTAGCCTTGTATACGCAATTATATGCGATCTTAAGCAACAGCAGTGCACAGGATTGCCAAATCGTACATTTCCTTGATACAAAAGATCTACAAAGTACACTTTGTAATTACTGCAATCTGTTTTATCGAAGCGTATATGGATTGTACCGTTTCCGTTTGAAGTATCATTATTTAGTTCCTATCTTCATTGAAAGATTGACGGGCAATTTTATTGAAACGTAATAATTATAGCTGCGTTGTCAACAATGTTTCTTTTTCTTCAATGTTCTATACGACGAAAGAAAAAGCAGAGGTAAGTAGACCTAATAATGATAATGACGTAATACCTTTGTTAGCAATCAAAAGCTCGTTTTGCACCACTATTAGCAATGGTGTCCCAATTATTTCGCGTAATGATCGATAAAAAATGTAATAAGCAAAAGATCACGTCTTCAATTATTGATATTCAGAACGTGTGAGCGGGCGGCCTCGTGCCCGTTGGGATCTCCCGCGTGCTTGTTCGTTGCATTACATTCTGTATTCTGTTTCGGATGAGTCTCGATTGCATCTACGCTTGCCTAATTATTATTTGCGTAGATCTCTTAATATAATATTATGAAGGCATCATCTATCGGCAAAAATGCCAAAACAAAGGACGGACATAGGTAATTATTGCTAATAATAATTTTTAATAAAAACAATAAATAAATAATTTAACCAAAAAAAAAAAATCTTCTAAGTATATTAGATGCATTTGTTAATTATTATAAAAAGTTATTAGACCTACCTCTGGATATTACCTACGCAACGTTAAGTCTATTATACGGATGCTAATTATCACTTTCTCTTGCTCCGAAATTGTATTGTCATTGAACCCAAACGTAGGACGTACCGTATTGTTAACTTATTATTGCAGCAATTAATTAAAGCCACATTGTATTTAAATTTTATCATAAATCACATTATTCAATCGTTGTACAACTTTCAGATATTTTTTCTTTTCATTGCTGTCAAATTAAAAAAAAAGAAAATTCGCGCTTAAGTTTTTTTAATAAAATGGTTGTGCAATGTTGTAATTTTCATTATTAATTTAATTTTTAGATGTTAGTTAATTAAACACATAATTAATATGTAATTATTAAAATATCTAAGATTAAAATATATTCATATTATTTTTTTATTCATAATTAACATTGAATTCGAAATTTGACGTTTCTAAACTGTTTTCGTTTACAACCAGCCAGTCTTCTCAAAATTTAAATTTAGAATGCGGTCTACATAATGAACTATGCTTTGCAACGTCACCCACTTAGACAACAGAGTACATATAAAAAAAGAAAAAGAATTATTGTAAAGTGTCCTCTGGCTCGTCATGTAAAGTGATTGAACTCTGTGACGCGAAGCTTGGAGTGACGCAAGACCCGAGTGAAAGGCTGCCAAGTCATTCAGTAAGACTTTCTTGCTTGAGAAATTGTTAGACTAAGCCTAACCCTTTATTATTATAAACCATGATTTATTAAGCTGACGATTCGAATAACGATGTTAACGATTTTGATTTTTAATTGAGAGAGAGAGAATCTTTTTTGTTGAAAAGGACATTAAAATAACTTTATAAAAACATAAAAAGTTATTTCGATTCGCTAATATCGATTCCTATTATATTAAATAACATATCTATCATTGCTGTTAAATTCAATAGAGTTGCAAGTCTGATTTTCTGAATACTTCAAGTTACCTATATATTTTATGAACTTCATTAGAATGTCTGTTTCTCGTAGTAAATTGAAGCGATCAAATTACAATTTTAGTTCTCATATCATAGAGACATTGTGGTGAGACCATAATATATGAGTTAAGTTTAAAACGACTTAGCGTGGGCATGACACTAGAGAATTCAAGTAACCGCATATGAGTTAACTTGGAAACAATTACAAACTCTGAAAATTAACTTTAAGTTTCTTGGAATTTACTTAAGAGGATAGTTGGAAATTGACTACTTCTATTTTCTCAAGTTATAGACTTTGAATTGTTCCGTCTTTTTGTTTGCGTTTAATTTAATTTAATTTTACCTACTAGGATTAATTTAACTTTATGATTATTTTTTCAAGCTATTTAACACATTGATAGAGTCTAAATGCTCTTTACCTTTAAATTTGGACCTTTAAAATTCATAATGAACATTCATTTTGTTATAATCGAGAACAACACTACGATTACAATTTAAATTTTGTGTTGATCGAAGTTTAGCCCTTAAATACCTTCTAACTCGGTCTGATTTTGATAGGATTTCACCTCTAGCTACTCTAGTCCTTATAAGACAGATGTTAAAGTAAATATAAATAACAGTAAGATAATAAAAATAGACAAAAGAAACTCATTTACCCACTCGAAATACGAGGTATATTGGATAACGGATTGATATCCCTCAGGGATACCAATAGTTATCGAATTTCATGTGGAATACACCTAAATATTTTAAAACTTTTGATATAAATATTTCGTGTTCATACTGACTGATTTGCGTAGACGCAAACTTTGAAATATTTATTATGTTTTTTAAGTATTATATAAAAGACGTGTTTTTTATTTTTAGCAGTTTGGAAATTTGTTAGCAGACACGTCAAAATACACGAAATTACATAGCGCCTACTTCTAATGACCTACTTTGCGACTGAGGTAACTATTGTAAAAAATATCTTACTAAAACGTACACTTAGCAAAGTTTCTTACGTAAAATATTATGTATTCAATTAAAATTTTAACTTTTCTCTTTTGGACCAAAAATGTAATTTAAAATTTTATTAAATTACAGCACGTAGCGAAAAATTGTGAAAGTTCGTCTCCTCACGCAATGCTCAAAATAAAGAATTTGCTAATTTTAACTTGGGATTAGCAGGTATGTTATGGCATCTTTCTATATACGTATATTATGTTAGGTACTTATCAAACTCAAACTCAAACTCAAACATTTATTTATTCAATTAGACTTCTTAAAGAAGCACTTTTGAAACGTCATTACATATTTTAAAATTTACCACCGATTCGGAAAGCAGTATCTACGGAGAAGAACCGGCAAGAAACTCCATAGTTGCTCTTTTAAATCATGTCAGTTTTACAATTTTACAAAATACATATGTAACAACATATAAGTATTGTAATAACATGCCAAAGAACTGTCCTGTGGTTTTTACGCGACAACCCTCCATGGGTTTTTATCGTCCATATATTCCTGAATACTGTAGTACGCTCTCTGAACTAGTACATTTTTTATATAAGTTTTAAATTTAGAACTACTAAACTCTTTAATATTATGAGGAATTCTATTGTAAAAGCGTATACCTTGACCCATAAATGAATATCTTATCATACATATCTTATTCCTATATAGAACATTCTTTAAAAAAACATCATGGAAAGCCCCAAAGTCATCTTCTGCCTAGATCTACAATTATTTGCGAATTGCGAGTAAACGTAAAATAGTCACATGGCAACCACAATCCGCACATAGGAAAGCGGCTGCAAACAAATTGTATAAATAACTCGTAATAGATTAGAAAGTGAAGTGAATTGGATTCCTTTTATTGAATACAAACGAGTGATGACAAATACATTTGGCTAGTATCGTGACCGTATTTCACGAGTCCGATGTTTGTTGGATTGGCGACCCTTCGAGCTTCGCCATGACTGTAAGAAAGTAAAATAAAAACATGAGTAGTGAACAAAGGTAAAAGAGTCAAAATCTTTTGTAAAATTTACGTAAAAAATTTCCAAAATGTTATAGGTATAAAGTGATCTTTGTTTACTATGAAAACGAAATTAAGAAGACAAAAGTTGACGAACAAATCATTAAAATATACAAGGTAGAATTTCATATTGTTGCAATTTAAAATAATTCCTTCTTTGAAGAAAGGAATCACTATTAATATTAGTTATATTCAGTATGTTACATAATATTAACGAGTGATTGTTTTTAATTATAGGAGTATTCTGAATCAACCTTTCTTTTGTGAAAACAATAGATATCCATTCTACTGGTTTAATAATCCTGCTAGTGCCAATGCTAGTGCATGACATTTATGATTTATATCAAATATTTTGAAGCTCGTGACTCACTCTTGCACGAGAAAATAATTAAACCGGAATTTCGTTCTCTATCCAGACGAAATCTATGAATTCATAAATAATAATATGGCATTGTTATTGATGTACTTTTTCAATGAATATTAAACACCAGCATGCGGTTTCTAAGAAACATTCCAGTATGATACGTGACCTCAGCCTGTTCTTTGTTCATAATAAAAAAAAAACAATGTTCTTTATGGTTTATGAAATCGTGTTAGGGTGACGGTTCGCGACTGGTTCAACTTTCGTTTTTATTCACAGCGCGGCAACGTGCGCGGCTGACATTGTTGACCTTTTGTGAAATCCTGTTCTGAAGACCTCATGAACACGGAATTATTTGATTTCGCTAAACATTAATTCGTGAACTTGATCGAACCTTCAAAACAAAGAAGTAATATTTGCGTGTTGCGTGTAGAACTTTAGCTGCCCTTAAAATGTTTTGGAGAGATTTCCTTGTTAAAAAAACAAAAGATGATCTCAATTTGTAGCGTATTTTGTATTCATATCTTCATTTATAGTTATTATTGAACATTTTTGGCTTATAAATATTAATAAAATGAATTAAAGTATGGTATTAAAGTAATAAATACTTTAATCTTTAAAATTTGCGTTGCATGAAGAAAATTTGTCCCTAAATTTTAAAGATTTCCCTTGGGTATGTCAGCTACATCAATCTACGTAGTTAATTCTACGTTAAACTTGAAAGTTCCAGTGCAACGAAAGCATAAAAATAATTCTACAATTAAAAGTACTTAGGAGACTGATATTTTACTCTTATTGAATACGATTATAAAAATTAGACACATAAATTGATCAGTTCGAAACAAATTTTACATATTTTTTTGCGGAATAAAAGCTAAAATGTATTAAAAGTGCGTACATTTGGATATCATACGTAAAGATCGTTTCAATTTGTGAAATGGGAACATCGGAGTATATTTACTGGCATAACTTTGGCAATAATTTTGAAATGTTCACTTTATTTTCGACGATAAAAGAGATGAAGTAAAAATTAATGTTTTAGACTGACTGCAAATTTGAACTGTAGAAATGTACATAAAGTCTACGCTAACGCGGATTTTAAACTTTTTATTAAGTTTATTTCGATTTTTTGACGATTTTAAACTCTCTGTTAGTACTTAGTTTAACAAAAAATAATATTACGTAGTTCCATCAGTACAGAAAAATTTATTATTAAAAAATAAAACTATTATAACTGTATTATGAAAATACCTACGCAACATATTCGTTTTTAATGGATTTTTAAAGCAATTTATAATATGTCACTCATGTAATAATTTTCAGAAGATATTTTCTGAGTTACACGTGTACAATTTTCCTAGCGTTAATAAAAGCTCTGTGAATTTTCGCCAATATTAAAATTCATTAACCACTTTCAGTGTCGCTTAAATATTCTTTTTATAGTAGTTATTTTATTGTTTTCAACCGACCTAACATTAAAGGAGGAGGTTCATAACTTAGCTTTATTTTTTATGAGTCATCACGGAACCTCAGAACCTTCGACCGGATGGACCGATATTTATGATATTTTTTTTATTTGAAAAACTTCCAGTTGGTCTGATTTAAATTAATTCTGGTTATGACAATTCGAAGACGGTTTAGTTCTTCATTAAAAATAAATTATATCTATATTAATTATAATTATTACATACATAGTAAAGAGACTCGTCTACATTGTACATACTACAGTAGGTAAACATGTTTTACACAGAAAAGCAAACATGTTTAGGACCACAATAATTAGTTACACGTATGACATGACATAGTATCCGGCTTTTATTTTATGACTATTTCCGACCGCAAATTCGCTCTGTAATGTCCGAATAAGAGTAACATTTCTCTAATTTTTAACTTTCAATTGCATATCAAATACTTACAATACTGTTCAGCAGTTAATGAGCCAAAAAAATATTCACATCTATAAAAATAATATTTCAAAATATGTTTAGTAAGATATATATAAGAAGAATAAACAACTGCAGATATAACAATATAGAGCGCCTTGCTTCCTGCATCTTAAAAATGCAATGTTTAAAAATAAATACGTTCTAGTTTCCACAAAACAATGACTCCATTGAATAACTCGTTCATTCATATTTCTAGTACAGCCAGCAAAATGATATTGCCCCTTATCTCACGTACTCGAAGCCTCGGTGGGGTCGCCAGGGTCAAAGGTCGTACGATTTGCATACAAACGTAAATTATACGACCAAAACTCTACACCGTTTCTCATTTAAATTTGAATATTTCAAGTACACATTTTATACTCTGTGCATGTACGTTGTGCTTTTGATACCTGCTGGGCATTTAATTAAAATATATCCCGAAAGCAAGAATATTGAATAATATAATAGTGAAGTTAGTATATTTTTAAATTGAGTTAAATTATTAAGATATCGATTTGCATATACATATATTTCATCATCTAGTTAGCTAATCGGTATTGTTATCTTTGTTGTCTGTATGTGACAAAACTTGGATAGTCTATCAAAAAGTGTCACGCTCACACGCACAAAAAAGAACTATTAATAGAAACCGTGCAGAACAACGATATTTCAGTACAATCAGACGTCCAAAGTCACAATCGTTGTAGCCGGTCTGCAATTTGAAACGTCCGTCGTGCCTGTAGATTTCACCCGCGCTATGTCGCATGAGCCTGCGGTGAAAGTGGCTCGGAACGATGCGTACAGATTATATTTATCTAATTATGATGTATGACGTGTCGCGGTCTGGCATGCGATAGTGCCTCGCGGGAGCGTCTGCTTTGAGTGGCTTTGACAACTAACTTTTGCTGGCTAAAGTGACCAAAGACTAAATTACTCGTGACGCTCCATAGTGAATGATTTCATGAATACTAGTGAAGCTTGGACGGCACTTTGGTACATAAATATCTATGCATATCACTCATTTTACTCATGGCAACGCTGGGTTCATCTATAATATAATACTTTACATTCTCCTAGGCTATGGAACGATACCTATATCAACAATCAACATCGTATGCATTTTCCCTTTTAAATAAAAAAAATACGTACTAATGAATATAAGGTCTAATGTTCGTTAAAAAGTAAAGGAGGTCTCCCTTACTTTTTGTTTTAAGTGGAATAAAAAGTTTAATATAATAATCCTATTATATTATTTATAATATTAACTATAAAGTTTGCCCAAGAGTATCGTTGCTTTTGCTTATGTGTGTCGATTCAGCAACGGTGTGTTGAAAGTTAATTGCGCCAAGTTATCTAAGAAACAAATAATCTAGCGAAACAGCTAATAATGTGGATTGCTAACTTCTTATTATATTTCAACATCCACGTAGAAAATCTAATAATGATATAAGCCAATTTTCTAAAACGAAATTAGTTTTAATAGCCACAGAAAAATAACTGCAACTTGAAATAATGTAGAATACCCGGCTCGAAACATTAGTTAAATAACTAACCTAAGATAATTTATTATATGTACCTACACAATACATCAAAATTACTAGTTTGATCTCAAACAAGCTCTTCCCCACTAATTATAATTGTTCACGTAATGCAAATAGTGCCTATCTGATAAATAGATAACTATTATAAACCAACACTTCCAATTTCCTCTATTATGCACTTTGCATGTTTCGTGTAAGTACTTTCACATGCAAATTTCTAAAGATTATGATGTAATTACAAAAACAGGCACTTAAAGTAATTATTTTTTGCGGAATAAGATTGTTATATTATGGCGGAACGTCTTTGGTTAATCTAACATTATGTAACGGAGGAAACTATTATTTACAAATACATAGAGCATTTTTACTACAATATAACAAAAGAGCATATTTATTTATTATCACGACGGTGTTATCCTTTGAAAGTATTCCTGTCTATGCTTTCTAACTATACTAAGTTTCTACAAATGTATGTGTTCCTCTAAAAGGTGTGTTCTTTGTTAAATTTGCTTGCATAACTCTAAGTATAATAATGAGTTAAGAAAACTAACAAATATTAATAAAGCAAAATAACTTTTATAGAGCAGAAAGTTATAAAGACCTTAAGGCAATGAGCAAAGGATAAACCAGCAAAAGTAAATTTATGTCGATGAAAAAATAATATTCTTTGTTCTTTTTCATTTCAATCTTTTATGCAGTAATAAAAAGAATGTTGGGGAAATAATATCGTAGTAAAATTATGTTATTCTATTGTAAGTGCTTTTACCGGAATATTGTTTACGCAAAGAAATATCTTTGATCTGACGTGACTGGGTTCCAGTAGAAAACAAAACTTTTGCGTGCATTGCCCTTCGTCTTATTTTCTAATACTTACATTGAAAACAATGTTTGTTATGTTCTGAGTAAATGTTATCGTATAGAATGTCTAATCTTTAGAATAATTTTAACGTTATAATGTTGGTAAATAGTGATTATGAAAATCAAAACGCAAATTGTATACCTATATTGCAAGCTTTCATCATAATAAGCTAAAATTGTCAAATATAGAATGAAAAACGTTTCAATTTCACATCTCATTGTGCAGAAATAACATCGCATAAATATCATTATTTTTATAAGAGAAAATGCAAATTTATCGCGACACGGAACACGTTTTCATTACATTCTAAAGAATATGCGACAATTTTTTACCTTTTGAAGTCTTCAACAATTTCTATTGTATAAAAGTCGTGGAAAGCGGAAAGTTTTGCTCGGCGAACATCGACCAGCGAATAAGCGTTGCATTTAATAGTAAAGTGAACCATTTATTCCCGTTTTATTTATATTATTCGAGTTTATACTTGACCGTAATTTGAATTACTTCAACCGCAGTTTTGGTTGAATATAATTGCAATATTTATGCATCGCTCTTTATTTTGCTAGACGAGATTACTTTCTAAAGGATATGACACGCGTTTATTCAATAAAAAGTTAAGTAATTTATAAGGAAACATGCTGACTAATTAACACTACACTTTCTTCTTAAAATGAAAGTAATACTGAATTAGCCAATATTTAGTCTGTGTGTTGAAAATATGGCTTAGGTAATTCTTTAATACAGTTTATTAACCCAAAACAAACTTAAACTAAGTATTAAATAACTATATCTACCTTCCGTTAATTCGGAGTTCCTTCAATATAATTAATATACATCCTTTTTACGACCTGAAGTGGTAATATACTCTGTGCACAAAGTATAGCTGACCAACATAATATGAAAATATTGTTCGATCACGAAAGCTTCGCGCTACATCAGCGATCAGTGACCGACAAGCGGATGCGGTTAGGGAAATTGTTGTAAATGATAGCTTTGACCTGACGCATAACCTATAATCTTTTCCCGCCTTTATAAACTGTGAAAGACATTTTGTTACAACTTTTATTTGTAAAAACTAGAATATACAGATAATAACTGAATATTTTTTTTAGAATTCATAATAATTCTATAAACTTTAAAAAATGGAATGCATTTTGTGACTTTAATAATTTTTTGTACTAGTAGACCGGGAGATACTGACACAAAATTTCGAGTCATTTGTAACAGGATGCCGGTTCTACAGGGGTCTTAGTACGCAATGACAAAAAGAAAAACGATGGTGTGAACACTGGTACCGGTGGCTTAGTCGCGTGGGCGTTAGTCGAACTCGTCGTAAAAATAGTGAAAGTCAAACGATTTGTAACACAAAAATTTTAGAATTTACCGATAGCCCATAAAAAAGAAGTAGGCGGTAGTGTCATGCCTTACTTTTCCGGTGTAACTTACAGCCCGCCATACCGACGCAAATGTGTTGATTTTAAACAAAACAATTCAACCATTTGTACCAGGCTAACTTTTGCACAGGTAACCATCGTCGTGTAGCCATTTACGAAAATCACCATACCATACTTTTCGGACGATTCCAAATGGTCGCCATACCGCCGAAAATCTGCAAAAAATTTTTTTTTTCGCCAAACTTTTGGTACCAGTATTGCATTTGGATTTTTGGAGAGTATTTGGTAAAATGTGACCATTATTATATTTGCCATACTTCTAGTAGGGGGAAAAAGTGCTGCCATACTTCATAAATAAATTTATTATTAATTTAAAGAAGTGAAGATTTCTACCACCTAGATCTTTAAAATTTTGTATTTATATTTGTTGAACCTCAAACTTATAGGAAAGATT
>CAJQZN010036281.1:11108-31447 GCA_907164685.1 Colias eurytheme | reverse complement strand
ACCTGTTAGTTGCTCAGAAGACAGTATTTTGGAGTAAGTTCTGACGACAGTGAAAAAGAAAGAGGAGAATACGAGAATAAGAGAAAATACGAGAGATGAGAGCGAAGAAGATGAGGATGATGGTTGATGGTAGAAGTCATTTTGGTTTTGGTTGTCATTTTTTTTATTTTATGCTGATCTCAGAAGTTATATATTTTTTTGTTATTATAAAGATATGAGAAGTGCCATAAATATCTTTTAGTTAAATTTTTTCTTACATTTCTATTTTTTTTAATGTTTTAAGTTCACACTAACCAAAAAGTGCCAAAGAATAAGGTTAGTTACAAATGCGTGTAAAACATGATATTTTTTTATATATTCTAAAATTAAACAAAGTTAGTTTTGTAAAAAAATATTTGTTTATTTCATGACTAACCATATTTTATACAAATTATAAAAAATCAACGTTCTACAACAGATTGTTTGGTATGGGTAAAATTTGACCCACGATACCGGTAGTGTTGCCAAAAAAGGCGATACCAGCTAAGGGTAAGGTATACTTAGTGATAAATTATTTTGTAAAATACGAAATATACTGACAATTTAAAAAAAAATGCACAAAATTATATTTTTTTATTTGTATTATAAAAATAGTACAACTCTGTAATACACCAAGAATTGAAGTTTACTTTAAATAAAAAGCTTCATCGGATTCTGTACACTACTATTTTTGAGATTTACATTCAAACTTACCTATTCTTATCAAATTTATCACAACAATTACGTGTTAATAGAACAACAAACACAATAAAAAACTCGTTTCCCTCAATAAAAATGTCCCAATCAAGGAGAAGCAATTATTTATCTCAACACAACACCGGGCCTTTGCCCCCTCCAAGGACCACTTATGATAAAAGTACTTAACGATAGTGAACCACACGCCCTTTCATATATTATTAAACATTAATATTATATATTTTAATTATATCTATACCTACTAATATTAAGCTGAGGAGTTTGTTTGAACGCGCTAATATCAGGAACCACGATTCCGATTTTAAAAAATAGTTCAGTGATAGATAGTCCATTTATCGAGAAAGGCTTCCCGTCCGATTAGGGCCCTTCTGGCCTCCTCCACTCAAGCGACAGCTCAAGCCGAGGTTCGTGGTCCCCGTCAAGGGGGGACGCCCTTGTGCATGTCGCTACCAGGGTGAACCTTCAGTTCACCCCCGCGTCCGCGTTAAAATGTAGAAGCCCTTCTGGCTAACATTGAGAGACACCACACAAAAAAAAAAAAAAGAGAAAGGCTTATAGCCTTATATCATCACGCAAGCCCAATAAGAGCGAAGCAACATCAAATTACATCCAAAATGGTTCAGTAGTTTTATCATATCAAAGTAACACACTGAATTTTCAACATATTGCTACTGAGTTGCCAATTTCTATACTCTTAACATTATACATAACTTATAGGTTATGTTATGTTACATACGAAATATTATTTAAATTACAATAAATAATATAATTAATTATTATTTGGCACCGATTATTTAATTAGAGCGACGTTATCAGAGCAAATATTTAATTTCGTGGTCGATGTAACATTATCAAATAACGTGTCCTATTTTATTAAATGAGGATCTATTTCCAGTTAATATTATTTGGTTATTTTTTCGTGTTATTTTGAATTCGCAATAGATCAAAATTATATTTATTAAACGGTGATTCGAAGTTTTATCTTATGTAATAGACTACAGGCCCATGTTGAAAAAGTTATGGGTCATTTGAACCACCAGGTGACCTATCTAGAACGCTATAAGAGCATAAAATAATAAGATTCAGCACTATGCCGTCACTTGTAAGCTGTCAAATGAACCATAACTTTTTCAACATGGGCCTGTAGTCTATAAAATTAGTTATTATAAATCAATGACGAACTTAATTTTTACATTATCGATACAATACACAAATGAATAAATAATACACGAGTTCAGTTTTATTTTTTATCGGTTTAAGATCAAATACCTACTTTCAAAAACAACGGATATGTTCTGATGGGATATATCCCACATAGTAATATATTGCTATCCCATATACGTGGGATAATGGGATAGCTTTTAATTCAATGTCACTCATGTATTGTCAATTAAATACGCCACTGCCACGAGTTATACGTAAATATTTTTGGTACTACACGTGTACGTTCATATCGCAATGCTACGATACATTGCGCGTTATGTACTATTGCAGGATTTATATCCAAAACAAAAACAGCAATGTACGATCGATTGCAATGTACTACGCTTTTTAATAATACGTAAATATTTTTGGTACTCACACGTGTATGCGTGCACAGAAATGTTAACATCCATTGCGCGCTACATACAATCGAAGTATGTACATTCAAAACAAATGCAGCAATGTATATCGATTTCAATGAACTACGCTTTTAGATTGCACGTGGCTCTAGTTATCAGTGTTTACGAATTGCGCAACAGTAATTTTACGTCTTACACGCTCGTTACATAGTAAATAGTTGAATATAAACAATAGGTATAGATATTGGATGCGTAAATAAGTTGCACATAGCCAAATGCCAATATTATATTATTATAGTGGTTTCTATGAAACTAAATTAGGCACGCTTTCCACTGCACGTATCGCGATGGAATACATTGGACTAATCTGTATTGTGATAGGAAACAATCGTATTATAATTGTTTATTATATGTAGCATAGCTATGTGATTGAAACACTCTTTAACACACACAACACAACTTTACAGGGTGTCCCAAGAAGTATGGATGAACTGAAGTCAGGAGGTAGAGGACCTAGAGGGCTATCCGAATCATCCCCCATACATGGGGGCATGTATGTTATGCGATTTTTCGTAGTTTCGGAGTTATGACTTTTTTTTCAATTTTTCACTTATCACCGAGTACAGAGATTTTTACTCATGGTGACGTGCCAATGCCACAATTTGGATGAAATAACCCGGAAATTCATAGTAGCTTTCAGCATTCCTGGCATTTTTTTTCCATTCAATGTTCATCCATACTTCTTGGGACACCCTGTATATTTACGAGAAGAATAAGCCATTGGACGTCCATTGCTGGACATAGGCCTCCCTCAAAGACTTCCAGAAGGGCTGATCCGGCCTGCATCCTGCGGCTTCCCGTTAGCTAGGAAATGTATTAATTACTAATAAATTAATATTTATCTTTACAGATTATTATTAAAAGGTAAAAAACCGATTTAAATATCAAGACAAAGCTTAAAAAAAAAACAATTTTGTGATGACATTTAACCGTACGTACATCGAAGGAAGTTTAAAAATAAACACTTAAAATAACATTTAGTTTGTAACGGAACCGGTTTTTTGCAAGTCCATCTTAAAATATCGTTAAATATACGGTAATGCAGTACCGATTTATTTACACTTTAAAAAAGGTCAGATGAGTAAGTAATGATTCGCAAATATATTTTTTTCCATTTCCTTATCAGTTAATGCGTATTTATTTCTTAAGCTTGCCCATTTTGGGGTTCCATTTAAGTTTATTTGGATTAAGATAATTTATTTTAAGAGCGTTCATAAAGAAAAACCAACCAATTTTTCTTTATTTGTACATATATACAGTTTATATTTGCTCTGGAAACTATCAAAACGTTTAAATAGATAATAATAAACCGACTTTTTAACATTTCTTCTCTACGCATTAGATAAGAGAATACATAATAATGCCTAATAGTTCTAAGTTCTCCAAATACATAGTGTTTTTAAAAACTTATAGTTGAATGAAAAAATATCTTTTGAGTTGGTCATCAATCGTCTTCAACTAGTTCATACAACATCATAGTATTCTCTTACTGTCTGATCTTTAATGAAATAGAAAAGATTGTAGAAAAAAATTAAACCTTGTAAAGATAAAAACTACCAACATTCATATGGTCAATACTCAATACCTATAGTTAGTCGTATAGTTATAGTTAGTCTTCCAATTAATGTCAAATCACTCCTTATAAGATCTCAAAAGCATCATAGATAAAATCGAGAGGATCCGTAGACTAGGACTTGTATCTACTTTTGATGAAGCATAATATCAGAGGTCGTTTTCGGGTGGTTCTTGTAATGTTGGATTTGAAGCTTGCTGCAATTTCTATGTGGTAGGTAATTTTAGGCGTTGTAGCAGGACAATATTATCAAACAATATTTTTAGGTATTTATTTAATTCCATTGATAGGATAGATGTATTTACTGTCACAAAATAAATCAAATTTTAGTCCCATACTTCAAAATTTCTCTAAGAAAGTAATTTCGTGTTATTTCCAAAAAATAGTTTATGTTACGATCAAAAATTTAAGTGACTCAATTAACATTCTTCGACCTTAAAAGCGTTGTAAGAATTCTTAGTCTCCATTAAAAATTCCAGCGGTATTTTCTAAAAACAAACGCAAAATGAACGTCACTTAACGTCGACGTAAACAGAAAAAAACCCTGCTATAGCATCATATTTTCCATTGCAAAGTGACCTATAGTTTTTCATACACGAGATATAAAATATCTTGATCGTTAAAATAGCTTACACATTGTTCAATTAAATAGTGAATTTGTCATCGCAATTGTTCATTCCCGTCCGTCGTGTTTGCGAACTTGCTTATAGTTTCGAAACCCGTTTTCTCCTGCTATTTACCAGCCTGATAAACTAAGACCATATTTATTTATAGGATTATGATAAATGTAACGTTTTATTTCTCTTGACAATCATTAAATATTAGATATGTATCTTGGAAGATTTATTTTCTGTTAGCTCGTATCTTATTTCGTTACTGTCTTTACCAATATTTCTTTAACTCGTTTACATTATTTATCTTTTCTAACAATGGCCAATTCTGTATGTATCTGCTGCCAAGGATGCTCTGATTAATCGCAATTGTCGATTTGTTCGAAAATACAACGTATTCAAGTATTAACATCAGTTAGAAATCTGGCGTGCGCTTATTGACGTAGCTGCCAGAACGCTGAAAGTTTTTTTGAATTTTATTTCTGTTCCAAGTGGAGCTCGGTTTTGCAAGACGGTAGTTCTGTTTAAAAAGATGTTCGGGGATTAATTTTAAATCTAGATCAACATTTCTCTTTTACAAGCCGGCGAAATAATTCTCGCTAGTCAGTTACACCACGAAGGGGTATTTACACTGAGATAAGCGCGCAAGGCAGTAAGACTGCACAAATGTTTGTCCAAACAATATTTTCTCAAAGCCCCCACTTAATGTCGACATCAAATTAAACAAGTTTCAAACTAAAGCCGCTTTAAGAATTATCGTGATAAAATGTCGGTGAAATGATAAGGGACAATTTAATAGCTGCGTTGTTTTCAACAATGAACTTAAACATTATTTATTTATTTATTTATTTATGTTGCTGTTTTGAAATGGGATATTTAAATTACAGAAATAATGGGGGAAAAGTTGTCGAGTTATTTACTTAAGCTAACTGGTTAATGACATGTGAAGTAATGAGTGATGTTAATCAAGTTTCAGTAAATTTCAAGAAGGTTTTTTTTAATTTACCAGATATACCATCATTCAAAGCAAAAGCAAATGAATAATAATGATACTAGTAAATAAAAAAAAACTTATTCTATTAAATTGCATTTCATAAAAACGAGATTTAAAGCTTTAAGTGTAAAATTGGTCGGAAGTGGTAATTCAAGTACAAAAACGTCAGGTAAAGGGACGGTATGGTCAAATAATGCTTCGCTCAAAGGGGACTAAATTGTAGGTTGCAAATCATACCACCTGACTCCACTTGTCCACATTTTTTGCAACTGAATAATGGAGGAAACATCTGTTTTAAGAAATTCGAAACAGTTGTAATGCTATTTGATCATCTGCGCAAACAAATTGCTGTTTGAACGAACTTTACACAAAATCTGTTTTTCCCTCTATGACTAATTAATACTGAACAATGTGAAGTAAATCTTCATCGTTTCGGAGAAACTCAATAATAATTACTTCTAGATACAAAATAATTGCTCCGCTAATTTTTCCCGGTTTTATAGCCGTAGACAGATACCGTGAACAAAAAGTAGATAAGAACTATCCCCCATTCGAGAGAAATATCAACGATGTTCGTTCTGCCATAACAGATTTAAAGGCCAGATTGCTTTGAAACAACGATGAGGGCCATGTAAAGTGAGGAAGCAAATAAAAAAAAGTAGCATCGAAAATGGTTTTTAAACGAAAACATAGTGAAGATAAGGCTGCGTTTTATTGTACCACAATATGGGGGCCCATGACAACACGAAAAAAACTCGGCCGACACAGGCTGCTCGAGTGTCGCGTTACAACAAAAACTGGCTCTTCGAATTCGAGAAATGAATATGTGACTATACGATTATATTTTCGAAGCCAAAAGCGTGAAAAAACTGAGGACGTTTGTGGTTACCAGGGTTCTATTCCACTGACGATGCGCTCATTCCTTAATAGTTAATATCATTTCACGGTGTCTGTTTACATAATTACAATCGGCTAGACAATATTTACTATAGTTAACACATGCTCCGAGTTGCATAAATCACTTATCAAAACACAAAGATAAAATTTAACGCCAAGATTGTTAACCATTTATTCCTAAACGTTTCCTTTGCGAACGATAAAATATACATCACGATTATCAGAGTCAGGCTCCGTGGCACATGAGGCGATATGTATCTAATAGAATAATACATCAAAATGTCCTGTTCTATCTGATATAAGTCTACCTGTCTTCATCAATAATATTTTTTATGGAGTTTAGTATTGTCTAACGCGTCTCTTTTGATTGATGCGAGGAATACGGAGGACTTTGAGGATCAGCTTTGACGTATTCTGACTTTACCAGGCTGATTTTCGGATACAATTTCTTATTTGTTTTAATATTGTCGTACTAGAAAAGAATGTACCTCAAATCAAATATCGTGAAAGCTACGACTAAATTGTATTGTATTGACAGCGATTTCCTTTGAAGTAGTTATTATTTGCGACAACAGGTCAAGTCTAGAACATGTTATTTTTCGTAACACAAACGAAAGCAAAACAAATAAATAAACCGTTAGCAACACAAAAAGCTATAAAACTACATTTATCAAACAATAATCTTAACACGGATAGCAATTAAACACCGGACATCGAAACATATTAACTGTATCCAGCTACCTAAAGCGAAATGCTCATCCGGCCAATCTTGATAAAATTGTATAAGAAGATTAAAAGATTTGTTGTATAAACCTCTTCAAAGGAGAATTTCGGGCTCCATTTTATTTTGTCCGTTTGTACGTGCTCGAGCATAACTTAGCCAACGTTTAAGGACATTTATTTAGAATCGTCTGTATTTTTATATTGCGTAAATAGATATGGAGATTTTATCGGCGCTGCTTCGGGATTTGCTCAATACGTTGAATAAATAAGGAGACTTGCATTTCATTTGGTGTTTCAATGTTTTTTTACTGGTCTATCTATATTCTATACATATTTGTTTGTTCGTGATATTTTAGTGATATTGATGCAGTTGATACGCCTAAACAATTTAATACTTACTAATACTCGAAGTTTTGTCAACTTTGTATCCAAATCGCCTGAGGTGTCTTCAAATAGGTGAATATACAATTCACCACCAATTTCTGTTACAGTCACATTGCCTTGTTCCACGGTTTTGGCTGCATGATCTCAGGTCACGATTCTGACTTAGGTCACCTCGTGATCTTTTCTAGTTCAATCGTTATTCGTTTATCTGTTCTTCATACAACTGTAGGTTTGTTTGTTTGTAGCAATTAAGCATTGAAGTCAATTAAATTGGTAGTTCTATACGTTTTATTGTTATTTTCAATTCAATTGGGTGCTTTATTAGATTAAATTGAATAACTTAGGTTAAGTTAAATCTATCTCTGGGGGTTAAATGATCTTAAACATCTTCCTTTAAAAGTCTGCCTTTAAAGACTTCTATATATACAACTTGTATTGTTTCAATTCAATTTATTTCGCCGTCAGAATGAGATTTCAGCATGTCTGTCTGTCAGTATTATAGATGGATGCAAAACTGATGCACATTCTAATACGATACATCTGTAAAATCTTTTATTTCTCGAGAATAAACTTAATTTACGGTCGCAGACAGACGACAGTTTTTACAATAAACCAGACTGATTTAAGTCAGTAATTAAGAGACGAGACTTGAGGGTTTTAATGTGTCCGATACGATTTGTCGTTAAATGTGAAGGAAGTGACAGTACATACACACAGTATAGACTGTTTGGAAGAGAAAGTAGAAGGAATGCATCTTATATATTCTTTTATCCAGAGGATACTTCAATCTATACCGAATGACATGCATACAACGGTAACCACTAACTAATTATACTCAAAAAAGTATTTAACTTCCTGTGACATTACGATAATTAAAATTTCTAATATTATTAAATTCAATATCAAATAGAAGTAGTATATTGAAATGTTCATATTATATAATAATCTGTGTCATAAAAATAAAACAATAAAATATCGTCCGACATTATTATCGTGTCGGGGGCTGTAAAACAATTCAAGCAACAGCTACGATTCTTTAATAAATTACGGAACCATGATTGAGAGAATGAGATGAATGTATTGAAAAACTATGCTCGAAGCATTATTTATGCGATCGAAGAGCTTTTTAATTGTCGATACGATTTTTTATCGTGTTCATCAATTGCTGAATCTGTAAGTGTAGGGTATTGTTTTCAGATCGTTTGTTGTAAATTTTAATTCAGTATCATTTACATTAAAAACTTAAAGCTAAATGTTTAATACTTACTTGAGTATGTTATAAAAATGCTGTAGATAAGTATATTTATTTTAACTAATGATTAATTTGTATTTTTCAGGTAATTATCGTTTTAAACACCCAGTTCAACGATGGTAAGCGAAAAAACACTTATAAAAGTCAACTTATTGCATACAACTGCATACAATTTATATATTATTATAATTATCTAATTTTAACCCACGCCATATCAAAATCTCAAATTCCTATTAAAAAGTCAATTCCTATGCTTAAAGTATCATTAATAAAAATAAACTTTCGTCAGTTCTCTTTTTAACCATCTTCAATCAACCAGCTTCCTAATAACGTCCGATGTCTATTTAAGTACTCTCGTCAAAGTATTACTAACTAGCGGTCCGCCCCGGCTTCGCCCGTGGCACATATTTCGCAATAAAAGGTAGCCTATGTTCTTTCTCAGGGTCTAATGATTATCTGTGCCAAATTTCATCAAAATCGGTCCAGTAGTTTATGCGTGAAAACTATACATACATACAAACCTTTTCTCTTTATAATATTAGTATAGATAAAAAAAACTATTTTAATCCTTTTTCTCTATGACTCGTCAGTTGTACCTCTAATTAAACATAGCTCGGTACTTCCTTTTCGAAATTATAAATAATCTCAATATAACCCAAGTTGTTAATCTAGGCATTTCAGATATTAACACGTTTAAGTAGTAACATCCTCATTAATGTTTGTTTGTGCTTCATCTACCTTAATTTTAATTGCATCGTTTGTCTCTATTAGGAGGTATAACACTAGATTGTGAGATAATTCTGAGAATTACTATTTGAGTAACTTCCTTGTAGCGTTAATTCGACCCTGAGTCTGTTTTAGCGCTTTTAGAATGTGGGACTGTTTTGATATAATTGATTGTAACTATTTATTAGACTAATATTGGTTAAGTTGGTTAATATCCTACTAATATTATAAATGCGAAAGTTAGTGTGGATGTGTGTTTGTTACTCTTTCACGCAAATACTGAACAGATTACAGTGAAATTTAGCACACATATAGAGGGTACCTTGGATGAACACTTAGGATAGGTTTTATCCCGGAAATCCCACGGGAACGGGAACTATGCGAGTTTTTCTTTGAAAACGCGGGCGAAGCCGCGGGCGGAAATCTAGTTGATAATAATAAGAAGCTTTCTGGGGTTTAATGAATGGGTTTTACATTACTTTTATGGACAGCACTTTTCGATTGATAAGGCTTATTTTAGGCATTGACTTTTTCAATATAATATGATTTGTTATCGCTTTATCTGGTTAAAACAAATTCATTTATTTTATTTATTTATTTATTCTTTATACCTTGGTCAACAGCACAGAACAGTAAAAACTGTGGTCCACAGCTATGATACCTAACTGAACAAAATAACACAGTCAATAAATATCCATTCTGTTGAAAGTAGTAACTTGAAGATTTCTATGTATAAAATATACATTACTAAAAAATCAATATTCAAACATGGCTAAAAGCACAAACGTATACTTAATGTTGTCAGTATAATCCGGAGGTAACAAATTACGATTCAACACAGCAACAAAATAATATTAGAAAATAATAACAGCGTAAACAACGGAGCGTGTCTCAAATACAAATAAAGACTTGTCATACGCAGCCGAGGCAATTCGGGACTCCATTACCATAGTATAAAGAGAGAAGTAGGCTGACTCCCGGCGTGTAGGAGCGCACGGTACCTAAACTCGCAAGACGCACTTGTCACATTGATATCTATACTAATATTATAAAGCTGAAGAATTTGTTTGTTTGAATGCGCTAATCTCAGGAACTACTGGTCCGGTTTGATAAATTATTTCGGTGTTAGATAACTTAGATAGCCCATTTGGCGAGGAAGGCTATAATATATCATCACGCTAAGACCAACAGGAGCGGAGCAATGCGGGTAACACCGCGGGGCACAGCTAGTTTTAAATAATTGTATAAACAAACAGCAGCAAAGGCGCGGCCCTCACGAGAACGAGCCATGAGAAGGAACCGAGCGGCGTTGTGTGCGTGCGTAAAGCTTGCGTACGTTCAAACGGCGCAATGTAGCTTTGTTTGAAGATAACTTACTGTTCTCTTTATACTATGATTTTACTTTACTTGATACAATATGATCCAAGGATAGTATTTTAGACGATTAAGAATTACTTACGGTTGACCTGCTTTCAAAATTCTTTGACGGACATTTGCCTTGTGCTGATATTTCAGCTTTTGTTTCTAAATTATTATCTTATACTTTAAATGGATAGCTTTCAACTTTAAGTTACGATTTGTTAACATTTAATGAAACTTATTATTCTGTTTATGATTAACAAAGATTTCAAAAGCTCAAATCTACTATTCCGTTAAATACCGCGCACAAAAACGTTTCAAATTGTAGAAGTCAAAGGAAAAATTAAATACCTCAACCTCATAGCTAATTCGTCTAGCAATTTAAGTGAAATTGTGAATTTTGTTCCAGTAAAGCGTCAAGGCAAAAGCCCAATAAGATTGAAAAGGTTTTACGAGCCTCAAAGGGTTGGGGATTTATTTAAATATAAAATCGTTAATCCTCAGGTTCTTATTCGTGGTTCACGCAGACGTGCTGCGGGAGGCAATATTTCATTTGTTACGTTTAATTTTATTTGTGGACTTGAAAATGTGTACAGTAAATTATATTTTTCAACGCTATAAAAGAATGCTATTTGTATGAACGTACATATTTTCAAATGACATTGTTTTATACGTAAACATTGAACCCACGATCTAACGTAAAATCCTCCTATCCTATCCTACTATCCTACTAATATTATAAATGCGAAAGTTTATGAGGATGTGTGTGTGTTTGTTACTCTTTCACGCAAATACTACTGAACCGATTACAATGGAATTTAGCACACATATAGAGGGTAACTTGGATTAAAACATAGGATAGGTTTTATCCCGGAAATCCCACGGAAACGGGAACTATGCGGATTTTTCTTTGAAAACGCGGGTGAAGCCGCGGGTGGAAAGCTAGTAAATAGTAATATAGGGATATTTTTCAACGCTATAAATAGCATGCTATTTATATAATGAACGTAGAGATTTTCCAATAACATTGTTTTATACATAAACATGGAACCCACGATCTAGAACGGTAAAATGGTAATATCCCTCCCATACATTATGAGTAATGAGCATAACATTCAGTTACAAATTGAATTTGGAAACAAAATTGATACTGAACTTGATATTAAGGAAACGGAAGTGGCTTTTTCAATTGATACTGCGATAATGACATTAGGGGAATGAAACGAACCTTTTTGTTTGCGACAAAAATACTGTCATATCCATTGAACTTCCATCACTTGACAAATTGTAACAAACGGAAAGTCGCTAACTTCTTCAAAAGACTCCATTACTGCGCTAATATCAAAGCTTCATTAAATTGAATGAGATTTTGATGAATATTGCTATTAATGTTTAGCCTATTTGTTTACATTACTACTGGATAAAGCTGCTATACAATTACGTATAAATGAAAGGGTAAAACACACAGTTTTATAATAGTGTGAATTTTATAACAACAAATGTGAAGATATATGGATAACTGTCAAAAAATGTAATACTATCAATGCCTTTTATCGCCATTCATTCGTTGACACGTCTAATGAATTGCCACAAAAATTGCTGCGTCATTGTAATGAATAAAGCTACCTATTCGAACAGAACAAACCAACAAATAATACAAGATATCGCTGTATTTAATTCAATGCCATAGCATAGAAAAATGATAATACAACGAATCCTTTGAAGCCCCTTTTTTTCTCTAAATTATTATGTAGTATAATGAAGCAGCGGGAAGTGAGTTAGCATTTAGTATTCGCAGTGCCAGAGCTGTGCCTGTCGAGGCAGTTAAAATTTCACTTGGCTAAGCAAAATTTTCTGTCCGCTGCAAAAATCATCCCCTTTTTAGGGCGAGGGAGTAGCGAACGAATTCTTGCATAAAATTTACATCGAGCGGTCCATACAAATTACCATTTCACTTCTTACTCTGATTAAATGTTGTAGAAAAAATATTGAGCTCTAAATGGAAGAGAAAATTCTCGGTTTTCGACTCATTAAAATTGATGTTTTGTTTTTTTTTTCTGCCGTCCGCGTCGCCCGCCTGTCCGAGACTTCCGCGGCCCGGTGTTTGATCGCTGTGATGTCCCATTTTATGTTTACGTAATTGTTTTACGAAAAGATCAATGTAGCGTTCAATCCTCACGATTTACCCTACTTATATAACAATAAGAACGGTGAAACAGGAAAATTCTGTGAAGCAAGAAGTGCAAAAGTTGGCATTGTACATTAGGGATTTCTCCAAAAAGGTGTGCATTAACAGTATTTTTTTCGTAAAAGGGTGAGAAACATTGAGAGGGAAGCGAAGATATTTGGCAGGCACCTACAAGCTAATGATCCTCTTGATTGCGGTAAAGTGTCGCTATAAAACGTCTAGATGTTGCCAACTTGGAAAAAACAGTTGTCTTTGGGAAGTGACTATTTTTCTGGCAGCGAACAGATATTATGAGATAATTGCCCCTTGTGGTCGGAAGGATTCCGCTTTCGTTCGTTAAATCGTTAATTGTTATTGTCTCGTTCGAATCGTTTGGCAGTTCCGTTAATTAAATGCGAGTACCCAGGAAGTGTACATGAAATACGACGTCGTGGCTGGTACAAATTTACGAGTTTTATAAAACGGAACGGCATCGAAGTCGGCATTGTCTTGAGTCAGTCATCTGCAGTTGTCAGATAAGTTATTCAAGTATAGCCCATCGAAATAGCTCACGGCGGGATTCCGGAATCAATTTTGAATTTGTAATTTAATTTAGCAGCGCCCGTGGCTTTGAAAATGTTTAATTTACTCGTCCGAAACACCAGGGACAGCCTATTGTATTGTTCTTCAACTTTTCAAACAATTCTATATCTTTTAGACCTTTTCATTCGTAGAAATTCGAGTATCTATTTACTATCGTTTTAGGCCTTGTTCAAGATGGAATGTTTGACTTTCTTTACAAAGTAAGGTAACTTTAATTCCAGCTTTTAGGTCGAATCAAAAACTTATATACTTTTATAGAAATAAATTTTCTTCTGTCTTCAATGAAACAGTTATAACATTGATAAATCGAAAGCATTCCTTTAAATATATTTCTAACAAATGGTTTGAAAATTCAATGATACAATTTCTCTTGTTAAATTGTATTCTCTATGAAATATAAAATACATGTGGAATTTACTCGACATAAATAGTAGTACATTTATTTGTGTTGACTCAAGCGAAAAAATAAATAAAGGACGCTTTGTTACAATTAAAGTGGGCCTCAAAGCGAAGTTGGCGTATTATTTTTGAGCACTTTATTAAAAGTTAGCAACTGCTACCACTCGAAAGTTATATTTTAACTGAAAACGATTCAATATACAAAGATTCATTAATCAAAGTAATTGACAGGAGGGGACTTGCGATTCTTGGGAAGGTTTTTATTTTATATTGTGCAAATATTTAAACATAATTTGATAATGGGGAAAGTAACTTGCTAAATGAGCTTTGCTAAACTGGGGTATATTTTGATCGGGGGAAGTGCCCTGGGGAATATTCTTATTGATTGGACAGTTTATTGAACAAGCGTTTGATGTGGATGTTGTAATTATTGTTGACAGAAATTAAAATGTAATTGATACAGAGTTTAGTAATGATGTTTATACAGAAATTGATAATGATATTTAAACAGACATTGATAATATTTATACAGAAGATGAAGATCATTATAACGTTTCAGTAGAAAGCTTGTTAAATCCATACTAATATTATAAATGCGAAAGTAACTCTGTCTGTCTGTCTGTTACACAATCACGCCTTAACTACTGAACCAATTTGCATGAAATTTGGTATAGAGATATTCTGATACCCGAGAAAGGACATAGGATAGGTTTTATCCCGGAAATCCCACGGGAACGAACTTTGCGGGTTTTTCTTAGACTGCGCGGGCGATGCCGCGGGCGGAAAGCTAGTACGTATATAAATTCGAAAACATTAATCGAAATGTAAAAATCTGAAGGAGCTTTAAGAGCCTATAAAGTAGATCTTATTTAAAAATTCGCCGTAAAATCCCTTCACCGACTAAAGATATAATCCAGAGAGATCTATAAAAATGCAGATGAAAACCTTTTCCTAAAAATTGGAGAATGGTTGAAACTTTTTAATAGACATTAAAGCTTGAAACACTAAAATAAGACTTCGGTTTTATTTTTAAGTCTTTGTAATACTTAATATTTTCTATAGTATACTCAGTATTAGTTAAACAAGTAGGAAAAGTAGTAGTATTAGTAAGTTATTTCATATACAAAGTGTTGTTCTCATGTTTGTTTATCACACAAAAACTACGAAACGACAACACAAACTACAGTGTGATTTTATCCGAGGCCATAAAGCACATAAGATTCACAGAAAAAGCACATTTATGGGAACCTAAAATCTAACCATTTGCTAAAATACAAATGGTGTCTTCACATTTAACCTAACGCAAATTAAATACCATTAAATCGTTCATTAATTAATCACGAATCCATCATACCTAAATCAGATACAAATTTAAGAGGAGTTTCTTGATAAATTGCTTTCAAGATCTTTTTGTATCGAATGTTTAACTTTTATGCAGTCATTTGGGAGCAATTTTTATTAAGTTTCAAGGAAATGGGAGTTTGTTCAGTAAGAGGGTGAGGTTTTATCGTTTATTTGAGTTAGATTTTGATGTAGTTTTTGAATAATGTGATCTTTGAATTGATCTAAAGTTGTTGTAATTATTTTTAGATGACTTAATAGAGACGAATATACTTACAATTTTAATGAGCCGAAGCCGAAGATAAAAAGTATTTTAATTATTACTTATTAGGTAGCTAAGATATATTTTTTACAAGGATATGCACTCAGGTGATGTAAATATTCTAGAGTCAATAACCCGTTATCAAAATTATCTCGAGAGATTTCGAAGTTTTGTCACTTTTTTAATATTATTTTTAAAATTTATAAATTCTATAGACACAAGTAAATTACAATATTGATCTAGAATATCTAATATTTGCACGTGGGATATCGCAACCACCAAGGTGAACCCATGATGAAATATAGCCTTCGCGACGCTGCTAGGTGCCGCAATTGATTAAGGACGTGGGTTCGATTCATTTGTTGGTCAATTTTTGGTAAATTTGTGTATTTATTTTCATCAGATTATTTTGTATCAAAACTACATAATACAAAAAAAAAATGCGCGAAAAATATGAAAAAAAAAATCATCCTTTACCTCACTAAAATCATGATAGGTGTCTAATAATATGGGTTATGTGGCAATGCAATTTATAAGCTATCAATACGCAAAATTACCATCCCAATCAATTCAGCATTTGCGTAACAGAGTGAAATACAAACTGTCACTTTTATAATATTAATAGATATACCATAAACCTATGACCTCAGAAATGATAAAGGGCCAATAAATCGTATCACACGAATTTGAAGTGTATTTCTATGAAAATAAAGTCGAAAATAGAAATTATGTGGGCGGGTTTCGAAAACGACTGGCCAAGTTATCTAAACCCAGGAACGGCTTAGTCATAAATGATTAGATTGATTAATAAATCTTGGATTTTGCGACGACAATATATTCCCTCGATGTGGGCAATATTGTATTTGATAATAATAATATTATTATTGTATTGTTCAAAAGCAAAATAACTGTTATTTTATAGGTGATTTAAAATTCCTAGAAATAGATTCCACCTTTCTATTAAAATGTGCAAATAAAATGTATCTTAAAAACAAAATAATAGTTTAATTTACATAATAGCTTCATGTTTTGTTGTTCACGGCTTACCAATATTATAACAGGTTTTAACCTATCTAACCTACAAGATTTCAACAAAATCTGCTTAGTAGTTTAGGAGCTTTCTGTTTCTAAAATAATTATCATGATCGGATCAGTCCTTCCGAACATTACCTACAATCATACAAACTTACAATCTTTTTATAATATTAATATAAATAAACTCATATAGAAAGGTATACGATATCATATTCTACCATTAAGTAATCTAACACGGACGCAACCGCATGAATACACTAGTCTATCTGTAACCTGAGGCGCATTAGGTACTAATGAGCCATGTAGGCTTAAACCTCAGTTAATTAAATGATTATTAGTACTGATACTTATCAGTTTACCTGATTGTAGACTTTTTAAATTGTATACTAAAGTTTATAGATTTAAATTAGTGATGAGATTGAATGTGTTATGTAGTTACTAATTAATAAATCTATACTTAATATTATAAAGCTGAAGAGTTTGTTTGTTTGAACGCGCTAATCTCGGGAACTACTGGTCCGATTTGAAAAATTCTTTCGGTGTTACATAGCCCATTTATCGAGGAAGGTATAGCCTATCATCTTGCTAATACCAACAGGAGCGGAGCACTGCGGGCAAAACCGCGGAGCACAGCTAATTATAGATATTTTTAATACGATATTTTTAAGTAAGTATTACCTACTTACTTATAAATGTCAGTTTTGTTATACTACCCGAAATCTTTTTTTAAACTATCTTATTATAATTCAAATCGATAAATCAGGCTCTATATTTTCGTATCCTAAATAAACACATTAAAACTATAACGTTCAATACAATTAAAACTCTATTCCCCTGTTATAGAGTACATTTTTTTTTAATTTAACAAATAAAGCCATGGAGATGCAAATCTCATACGTCCTATAAAAATAAATGTAAATGAAAAACCAGTTTTTTTATTGATTTGTAAGCGTTGGCGCCACTCTATAGCACTTTAAAGAAATGACCAATTTAGGACCTGTTTTTTTATAATACGTTCTTGGTTTCTACGGGAAGTAATATATGGTCATAGTATTGAGGAAGTTAGTATGTATGTTTGTTTATTTATAGCTAATGTTGGGAATTGATTTTATATGAAGATATGTATATGTATCGTAATTATTCTTTAGCATATGCATTTAGGATAATCTAGAGGCAATATTATTTAGGTTTTTATGAAAATACCTATATTTTCAATTTTAACGAGATCATGGCTCCATTTATCCTTGTTGAAATTGTAGAAATTCATATTTTATTTCTTAAAATATCATAATTCTTTAAAATAATTGAATTTCAATCCATATGCATTCGGATAATTTAATTCAAATATAAAAACAAGGTCAAATCTTGATAACGTAACATCGGCTAAGCACGTAATGATACCTCTTGCTAAACTCGAGGTTATTTATTTTATATGAATACTAGTTGATCGACCCGGCTTTGGCTGTATTAGTTTTCTTAAATTTGACACCTAAGCTAAAACTAATCAAACAAAAAAAAATCTTTAAAATCTATAAGTAAATAAAATTTGCATTTATTATGTATTAAAGTAATTAATCTTACATCTTGGAAATAAATATTCACACAGTTTTTGATAGATTTTCGTGAACTAAAACAACTCGATAGAACTCTTCAATTCAGTAGTTTACCATAATATTATAAATATTTTGCATAATTAAGACATTATAAACGGTATGAAGAAAAAAATAATATAAGTTTCAATATTTTTAAAATTACTAGATAATGTTTATCGTTCGGGAAGAAAATATTTTTATAGCGCATACCTTTTTGGTGAGATTGCTTTTTTTCTGTTAATGGATGACCATTAATATTTAAATACATCAATTAAGAAAAGATTATAATAAAATGTAGGTTTTATACATTAATTAATATATAAATATAAGATAGTTTAAGGTCGTAACACACATATATAAACTTTTTGCAGCGTAATACAAAAATATAGTGTAATTAATACATTGTTTTTTAAATATCTTTATGACTTATTTTACGTACTTTTGCAATAGTAGTAGTATTCATAGAATGATATGTACGCATATATTAACAATAATGTATAATATAACAAGGTCTAAAAAATTCGAGGTTACCCACTAAAATTAGTTAATGAATTTTCATCCGGGAAGGGTTTATAAAATGTTAAAAACTAGCTGTGGGCTGCGGCTTCACTTGCGTGATACTCAGCTAAAAATAAGCTATGTGCAAATCCATATAATATAGGTATATCTCGAAAAAAAAATACAGATCAAATCAGCTGTTTTGCGTCAATATAATTGATATCCCTACATCCATCCTCACAAAGTTTCACAATTACTTTAATATTATAAAGCTGAAGAATTTGTTTGTTTGTTTGCCCTAATCTCAAGAACTACTCTGGTCCTATTCGAAAAATTATTTCGGTGTTAGATAGCCCATTTATCGAGAAAGGCTATAGGCTATATGTATATCATTACTCTAACACCAACAGGAGCGGAACATTGTGGGCAAAACCGCGGGGCACAACTAGTTTATAATATTTGTTTGATTTTAGCAAGTAAGACTATTTCTAGGAATCAAACCTTGATCTCATTAGCACTGATTTCACATACCCTCGTCTGTTATCTGGGACGAACCCTAAAAATAAATACTAAAGTATAGATAATACGAAAGTACTGTTAAAACATGAATATAAGGTAAAAGGAAATAGATAATGAAGATAATGTATCTTAAAAGATAAAATAAATTCTAAAATGGGCTCATTAACTTTAAAAATAATTCAAATGTTTTCTCTGATACCCGAAAAACCTTCAACGTTGTCCATATCAACGCACAAAGCATTCCGGCGCACTATACCGACATGCTTACATCGTTCGAGTCAAGTAATATCCACGCAATCCTAGTCTCCGAAACCTGGTTCAAACCTTGCTTATCCTCTTCTTCTTATTCTCTCCCCGGCTATCAACTTATTCGCAACGACCGTACCGGTAAAACTGGTGGGGGCGTTGCGATCTATCTTCGTTCTTATATACCTTTTTCCGTTGTTAACCAATCATCCCAACCTCCTCCTACCGATGCTGCAGAACATCTTCTCCTTGAAGTTATCCTATCCCATTCCAAAATACTCCTTGGCGTTTTCTATAGTCCCTCCCTGCTAATTGATTACTTTTCCTCCTTAGATGCTACCTTTGATAAATACATACCTTTATTTGATAAATGTATATTTATGGGAGACTTCAATACTTGCCTCTTAAAGAAAGATAGTCGTTCCAAAAAATTTTTAACTTTAGTTGACACGCATAACCTTAGTCTCCTTCCACTCGATGCCACTCACCACCTCCCGAACTGTACTCCTTCTCTCCTCGACGTAATCATTACCTCCTCTCCCGATCTGGTGTGCAAACACGGACAACTCCCTGCTGACATATTTTCCCACCACCATCTCCTATATTTATCATATAATATCCGTCCACCAAAAGATAAGCCCAAAACTATCTTGCGGCGCAATTTTAACAGTATAGATAACAATGTGCTCCAAAACGATGCCCGTAAGATTAATTGGTCTCCTCTCCTAACTTCCACGTCTCTAGACGAAAAGGTCTCCTGTAGTTGACTGGTTCTCCAGTTATTTACACGGGCGACGTCAG
>CAJQZN010036281.1:0-11098 GCA_907164685.1 Colias eurytheme | reverse complement strand
AGGCAACAACGATGTACCTGTTCGGTCTACCGAAATGCTTCGACTACGAATGCCACCACATCTCACAAGCTTCTACGATAATTCGTTTACCGTTCAGGCAATCAAATTGTGGAATGCTTTACCTGGACCTATAAAGAATGCACAGTCCTTAAATAGTTTTAAAGTAATGTTACGCAATTATCACCTTTCTTGCTGTACTTAATATTATACTCCGTTATGTTTACTATTATGTATTTTTTTTTTCTTTTATTCGATTGTAAATATATATGTATTTAATGTATGTATTATATTGTATTTATTTATTATGTATATTTTATATTATTGTGTCTGTGTTATACCTATATTATGTTAATACTTATATTATATATTTTTGCTAATTGCTCTGCCCTACTCCTTTCCTTTAATTTAATTTCTCTCCGTACGTCTGGTTGTCTGGAAGAAATCGCTGCATAGCGATAAGACCGCCAATTGTTTGTATGTATTCCTAGGTTAAGTTTTATTGTAACTTTCAATAGCAAGCAATAAAGAATTAATAAATAAATAAATAAATAAAATACCGTTTTAATATACCTATTACAATTAGGATTGTTTAACAATTATTGAGAGAAACTAATTAAATTGATGCTTATTATTTTTCTCGTTATAATATATTTGTGGAATGTTTGTAATAGTTATTAATGTGAAAATATCTTGAAATTACGCCCGTGAATCTAATATTCATTATTTTTAATATCGTAGAAAAGTAATCTTAATGCTTTGATTAAGGACCATTTATAATTGAACTAGCTGTGCTCCGCGGTTTTACCCGCAGTGCTCCGCTCCTGTTGGTCTTAGCGAGATGATAATATATAGCCTTTCTTGATAAATGGGCTATCTAACTCCCAAGAATTTTTCAAATCGGATCAGTAGTTCCCGAGATTAGCGCGTTCAAACAAACAAACTCTTCAGGTTTATAATATTAGTATAGATTAATCAGAATGAAAAGTTAAATTATTGTATATCCAAAATTACAAATTACTCCATGTAGCTATACTAAAAACATGAACATAGGCGGTCTTATCACCTGGAGCGATCTCTGTCAGACAACCCAAGCGTGATAGTTTTCACTGCATTTCCAAATTAACAGCTAATTGTAATAATTTAAGCCCAAAGTAATAGTATCAGTGATCTTAATATAACCACCTGACGTGACGACTAAATTCGCTGCAATTATCACTATTATTATAACACGAACGAATTAAATGAACACCGCTACAGTACTATAATGTAATGGCGACCTGCATTTTTATTTGGCTGGTTAAAATTTCCCCCAAATTTAATGCTGAGGTATACACGCAAGATGGTTATCAACAATGGTTCTACGAAATGAGATTTAAGCCGTGGTTTTTAGATGGAAACGCGTGATAAGCGAAGCGGTTTAAGTTTAAATTTGGTTAATTTTGTTGTACTTAATTCTATGAGTTTACAGAAAAATGTTCAAGTATTGAACTGATGAATTGTCAAATTATACAATTAAGTATCGTTTCGAAGGACTTGTAAAAGATTTAAGAAAAATTTAGTTTCAAACAATTTGTTGCTTTGTTAATTAATCGCGTAATCACAGATTCAATTTACGAGGTTATATTTTAATGCATTAATATTACGAATATTGAAAATGCAATGAAATTGAGAAACGTCTTTGAGTCAAGAGTACTAAGACTCGGTATAAAGTCAAAGTAATAACGCATATTAACGAGTACGTTGAAATTTAAAAGCCGACAATATTTATCCCGGATTTATTATACAAAAGACGGACTAAAATTTAATGTATTTTAAACTTTTATTGCGTTTTTAATGTGTCACTTTTTAAGTAACTTATTTTCATTTTTACGATCTCCACGTCTTATAAATGTACATTTTGACAAACTATTTTCGTGTGTAATAAACGTGTCGTGTTGACTTTTAATTGTTTTTATCTCGATTTTGAGCTTTGAGTTGTTTTGACAAATTGTACGGTATCTTAATGTCTGGAAAGACAATTTATAAGAGTTATAAGATTTTTTCAAGTGATTGTGAAATATTTTTGGATTGAGTTGTTTTTATTATCACTTAATATTAATACAAAAGTTTATAAGAAACTTTGGCATGAAATCGGACTGTCGTTCAATAAAAATAGTTGCTATGGAAATACATAAGCATATGTAAACTGGAATACGGAAATTTCATTTTTGAATTGTTACACACTTTTAGTTAGTTTTAAGTTTTAACATGAAACTGGTTTAATATGAAAATATTAAAACTAAAAATATAAAACCGCTACCGCTTATGCAATATAACCTCAACCTCTGCGTGATTTTTATAATGAAGATCTCGGGAATATTGTTGTTTCGTGAAAAAGATGTTATTATGTGAATCACCGGAGTAATTATCACGTTTACACCTTAGTAGGTAATTATATTTTATGTACTTATAGTTGTTCCGATCCGTTACGCTAAAGGATCTGGCCTTAACCCAATTCAGTGGCAATGTGTGTTTGTTTGTCAAGTACTCGGAAATGGATGGATCGATTTTTGTAAAATCTTATTAAGTTGATAGATGTTAAAGTTGTGTTGTTGCAGTCTAAAGGAACTTCGTTAATTCGAAATAACATTATAAATAATACCTAGTTTAAAATTTATATATTTTATTGAAATTTATAATTTTTAAGCTTATATTTCAAAGCTTTCTACTAGTTCGCAAACTACTAACCTACTTGATAAAACTTACTAAAAATGTATAAGATAAAAAATAATTGACATAATTAATATTTAATACCCAATGCCCATCCCAAATCGTTAAAGCAAAATGTGTTCAAATACCATCACATTAAGGTCAAGATTAGATTAACATTATCGCGTTGCGCATGATTGGGTGCAGCGCCCACGTGCGAGGCCCATAAATGGGTGGGTCATGTTACACAGCTTTATTTTATAGCTTTTTATTAATTTAAATATAATAAACTATCGGAAAATGCTAACGAGATCGCTGTGTTCTTATTTTATAGATATAACGTTTTTTTGTAATAAATTGCTCTGTTTTAATAATATTGGAAAGTACTATAAAAATCGACTCCAAAAGAAGAAAAAAAATTATCTGTTTTTTATTAGATACGCCGCAGATTTGTCAGTATTGCTCTTATTCTATTGACCTTAGCGTAATAATATATAGCCTATAGCCTTCCTCGATAAATGGACTATCTAACAGTGAAATAATTTTTCAAATCGGACACATGGTTCCTGAGATTAGCGCGTTCAAACAAACTCACCAGCTTTATAATATTAGTATAGATATCACTAAAAAGCTGCTTACTTAACACAAAGACATCCAAACCCCAAAAACATGAATAAATAACCATGTACCTTTTTTTCCTTTCACATGTAATACTTAATAAGAAGTGCATGCGAGCGAATCCGCGGCGGAAAGCTAGTCTACATTAAGCGTAATTTAAAACACGGAAGCCGTGTTCACCCATAAGAACCTTTTATGCAGCGTCGTAAATTGAAGGAAATTTTGTCATATTTTAGCGATTTCTTTTTGTTTCATCTTACAGCTTTAGGGGTTAATGCTGGGGTTTATTAAGGGGGTATGTTTTGTATTCATAAAACATACCTTGCGTACGGTTTGAAGTGTTGTTTATATGTTTATCAAATAAGTACCTATGTGAAATAAATTGCTGTAAAGTGGTGTCATCCGCGTCGGGATGAATAATATAATCAAATGGATAAATCCCAGATTTGTTTTCTATTTATATGTACTTACATTATAAAATACTAGCTTCCGCCCACGACTTTGTACGTGCATCCTCGTTTTTCCCCGTTCCCGCAAGAATTTCGGGAAATCCTTTCTTAGCGGATGCCTACGTCCTACTAACATCTACCTGCATGCCAAATTTCAGCCCGAAGTGGTTTGGGCTGTGCGTTGATAGATCACTATATCAGTCACCTTTGAGTTTTATATATTATATAGATGTATATACATACATCTATATAATATATAAAACTCAAAGGTGACTGATTTTGACTGATTTGTTCACTACACAGATTTGGATGTACATACGTACATCCAAATCTGTGTAGTGAACAAATTGACATAATTTTATTTGCATTTCTGTTTTTCCTGTAAAGTATTTAAAATAAGTTAATTACAATCCCATTTCGTTTTTATAATCTCTCTTTATTTAAATCCCATAAATAAATGGTTAAAAAAAATTATCTTTATATGAATAAAAGAAATATATTTTTGCATTTTCTAAAATAATTCAATACACGTTTGAAATTACGAAAACATTTGACAATTGTTATTTTTCAATTTATTCCGTAAATTACACGTTTCCTCCCATAAAAGCATTTTTTCAGTATTTTTTCAATCAAATCGCAACTGCATCATAAAACTCGAGTAAACAAAACATAAACATGTTCAGTGTTGCCGCGCTAAAAACAATTTCTCCCAATATACGTAACTTTATTCAACGACACCGTATTTAACTTGCAACACCGTAGCTTAGGGATATTTTGGTAATATTCAGGGTAATATAGTACGGTTATGGGTACGGTTAGTCGGTTTTCCTTTGTTCATAACTGTGGATAAGATTTTGTTGGATATTGTTTTTTGTGCAGCTCTTTTTGATGGAATGTAGGAAAATGATTATATATGTTAGTTGTTAAATTGTTTGTTAATGTGTTTAGAATTAGTAAAAAATCAGTTATTTATAAAGTACTAGATATCCGCCCGCGGCTTCGCCCGCGTTTTCAAAGGAAAACCCGCATAGTTCCCGTTCCCGTGGGATTTCCGGGATAAAACCTATCCTATGTGTTAATCCAAGTTACCTTCTATATGTGTGCTAAATTTCATTGTAATCGGTTCAGTAGTTTTTACGTGAAAGAGTAACAAACATCCATACATCCATACATCCATATTTACAAACTTTCGCCTTTATAATAGTACTAGACTAGACTAGATAGCTACGGTATAGTTGGTTGTTCTATGTATTGATAAATAGAAATCTGAAAAATTAAAATAAAATACTAATACTCATCACTTCCCGCGGCTTCGCTCATAAACAAAACTGAACAATACACGAGATCTATTTCTGTAATGGAATTAAATTTTTATTTATAATTTCTGTAATGTAAATGGTTTAAAATGGACTATCTGGATATAGACTATATTTTAATAATAAAAACTGAAGAGTTTTAATTGAATAAATAAATAATATTTCGTAGAATCTTGCATTTTACAAGTTTTATTTCTCTTGACAGATAACTGTATTATTTTCTTTCAATATGAAATAAACCATTTTACGTGTACAATTCTATTCATATATAATCCCTTTAAAGCCTGACCATTCAGCCTCCAACATATTTGCTTATGTGCAATACAATAAACCTATTACATACCTTGTGTACATTTTGCAAGGTGCAAATTTTAAATTCATATAATTATGCGAAATAGTTTTACTATTTTTCTGTATATAGAGTGGTCTTCACTACATAGTATAAAACAAAGTCTCTTACTCTGTCCCTATGTCCCATTGTATGCTTAAATATTTAAAACTACCCAACGGATTTTGATGCCGTTTTTTTCAATAGATAGAGTGATTCAAGAGGAAGGTTTTAGTATACAATTTATTAGGTTTTAGACAAAGCGGGCGAAGCCGCGGGCGGTATGCTAGTAGTACATATAAGTCACTTGAAAAAAGACAGAAATTACCAAAACATTTAGTCATATTTTAATTCCAGACCCTTTTCATACAGTATTGATATATCATCAGTCCAATAGTTAAGATGACTGGTGTGACTAATGACGTGGTATATTTAGTTCTACACTCGAACCCTGTACTATGCAGTCAGAAGCTCTAACCTCTCCATTCTTACTCTAAACGTCAGATCGCGTCACAAAACGATATCATTCTTCTTGACGTAAGACGCGCGGTTGAACGACCGGCCAAATTCTTACACATCTCTCGAAGCCCAGATATTGAAATGTAAAAACATGTTAATACTATGTATATGTTTACATTATTCATAGCCAAGAACCATATGGACTTGTGAATGGACTCCGTTTATATATTCATGTATGGGTTCATCGTTTTTTTATAAGTGAATAAAAAGCCGGAAACCACGCGAATATCGCGCGATTTTATTGGAATCAATTATTTTGATCTGACAATATGTAGGTATATAGTTAGAATATTGCATGTGCTATGATTACATTCGTTTAGTCATAGTGTATGTTATGTTCTCTATGCTTTAGAAATTGTTTTAATCAAACTTGTCATAGATGTATACGAATATTAATGCTATTAATTTGCAAATTACAGAATCCCTTTTTAAACTATCCACAATTTTGTCCAGACTCGAAAGAAAACAAACACGATGTCTTAAATTTAATATATCAAAGATTTATTTCTTTTTCAAAACTATATAAAATACTAACCTATCCTAACTTAACAACGTAGATTTTCCACCATGAATAATTTTATTTTATATCAAAGTAATAGAAAAATACAACACGTAACTAACACGCCGTGACTAAACCATTATTATTAAATAAACAATTTTAATTTAATTTAACATTAAAATCATAAAACGTAGATTGATAAAACTACGTATAAAAATAATTTCAAATATTATAAAATATATAATTTGTGTATTGAAATAAATGATTTTTTTCTTAAGCACGCTATTTATTTTAAACATTATAGGAAGCGGAGCTGTTTTATTTTTCAGAATTAATATGTTTTTAAATAGTTTTTTCACATCATTGTACTAGATAAATTTAAAACAGCTGTTCAAAGAAACATAACCAGCCGATTGTAGTATTTTAAACATAGTTTATAATCTACTTTAGAATCTATTAATCTTGTTTATAATATTTTTAAATTACATATATTAATAAAACTTTTCTTTTCACAGGTAAGACCCAAGGAAAATGAAGCAAACAGTACAGTCAACAAAACAGGTACCTAACGGTTAAAAGTTCACGTGTATTTGAAAGAATACACCACGACCTGTATGGTCAACAGATAAGGTTACATTCGGAAAGGTATACTTGACAGTATGGTCAGCAAAAAAAGGTACAATCCAGATTAAAAAAATTAATTTGTTTAAATGCAATAATATAGTGTCAAAAAATTAAAACTGTCCGTCTAAAAATAGAATAGCAATGAATACCTAACGTCTACAAAATTATTCATTTATTGATACTTTAGCGAGGTCAACAACCTCATTATCAGAACGAAGATAATATATAGGCCAATTTTGCAAGCTTATTACATTTCGTCATATCAAATTCAAATTTTAAAGGAATAAATCAAATTTGATTTCATTTACATAGATTTGATTTAAAAGTATCATATGACGTTAACTTATTAAATTCGTAGTTTTAAGGCTTTAAAATTCTTGAATATCTTTGAAAAATACATAGATATGAGAGAAACGTCACTTTGACAGTTCAATAAATTATTTGTTATTATTTTTTTCAATCGTCAATGAAACACAAATTAAATCCTGTTCGCATGTCCATTAAATTGCTTTTAAAAATAGCCAAATAAAAACCCTTCTGAAGTTTTCATCCGAGGTCGAATAATTGATTTGATTTCAGAGCATCGTGGGGTCTTTGAACTAAGTGAGGACGTCTATTGACTTTAGTTTTTAAATTTATAATATTCGGACTGAGATTAGCATAACTGAATTCAAATTTGTTGCTATACGTTCGATGTTTTGATCGGGTTAAGCGACGCTATGAGAGTCCGGAAATTGGATGGGTTGAGTTTTTACTATTAAATTACAGAAAAATTACATCGTGTCGCTTTTTTGAGCATTTGACAATTATAATTATAATGTATGAAATAAAATACACAATAAACAGTTGTCAATTTACGTTAAACGGCCGTTACCTTAAACGTAGATTAATCAAAACGTAGTTTAACTCATTACGTTTACCTGTAAAGGTGCACAGAGGCTAATCACCGGGTAAGTAACCTCTAAGGATCTGTCTCGGCCGATGTTCGGTGGCACAACCTTGGTTTACGGTAATTTTATATGCAATACTTATAATGCGGGTTTGCTTGCGTTTTGTAGTGAAAAAAAAAGCTTGTAAAGGACAAACATATATAAATTTTGGCGCTTTGAATTATGTTTGCGTTATTTATAAATAGATACGATTAAATATTATATTAAAGGATAATAATTACTCATAAATGTATCAGATAAATAATTTTATTCAACGAAATACTCATTTAAATAAGTTGTTTTAATCAATTTGAAATGAACACACTATAGTCACAAAAATATAAATCATTTTATTAAAAAATGTTTGGTCGCGTCTATACATTCATAAACCTATGTCAATGTACCGTCAATTAACCAAAACTGAGTTCGTTAACTCGTTTTTTGTATTCGCTCATTAATACAGTTGCAATTTAGTATTTTATTGTATGGTTTTAATTTACTAATGTACACAAAGACTGGAATTTATTTACAAAAATATGTAGAGTTAAGACAGATAATATTTTAAAAGCATATTTGTCTGTTACGGATGAAATTTGGTATAGAAATAGTGGTCCAGGGTCCCGTAAGAATTTCATAAAAAATGTCTATAATAAAAATAAAAAAATAAACTTGAAATTGAATATCATTGGGTGTTTGTTACTTACTCTTTAACGTCAAAAATGCTGAACTATTTGGGTTAAAATTTGTACAGCTTATACATTTACAAGATGTGAGACACTACTGATGTTTGTAAGTTAATAGTTCAAAATTGACAAATAACCTTAAATGGTAATCTAGAAATTATTGTTTATATAATTATTTAAAATATTATTGTACGTGCGACCCACTTTTGATAACTGTCGACCTGGGCCTTATCTGTAACCTGTCTTCCGTATGTTTGTTTCTAGGTGTTGAATATCGTTCAGTGGTTAGAGGTTTTACAATTAGGTATGGGGTTCGGAATTAAATAGTATAGAAAGTATCTATCAGAGTAATTGACGAAACTTTGATAATATCTATCAGGGTTATTTTCCCATACCTACACATAGGAATATAGAGTAGGTAAAAGATATAGATAAAAGTATAAAACATAATAAAAATCGCTTCATCCAAACAAAAATTCTTAGGTAACAAAACCAATAATAATTCAGACTTGAGAAAGAATTGAGAATTTCCTCAAAAAATATATTTATTCACAAATGAAAAAAAAACTAAATAATATTATGTTTTGAGAGCCGCAGGCACAATCTTCTCATATTTTATAAAACGACAAAAACTGTTTGAAAAAGTATTTATTACAAAATTACAAAGCTAATGTGACCCGTTCCATCTTTTTGTCAAATGTTTTTATTGAAATAACGGTTTTGCAAAGAAAACGGTAAAGAATAATTACTATAATGTCTCATCAAAGACAAATGAGGAAATTAACAAAATACTGAGTTAATTTTTGAGACTTATTTTCATTCAAATTATAAGATACTAGCTTTCCATCCGCAGCTTCGCCCGCGCAGTCAAGGAAAAACCCGCATAGTTCCCGTTCCCGTGGGATTTTCGGGATAAAACCTATCCTATTTCCCGGGGTAAAAAGTAGCCTATGTCCTTTCTCGGGTATCAAAATATCTCTATATCAAATTTCATGCAAATTGGTTAAGTAGTTAAGGCGTGATTGAGTAACAGACAGACAGACAGAGTTACTTTCGCATTTATAATATTAACTGTATGGATTTGAAATGGTAAAAATTTATGAGATAAACGACTTACAAATTAATTCCGTAAATAATCTGAAAAATCATAACGACAAATTTTTGACATAATTAAAATCTACATTTCAGGAGGTTCATTTTTTATTACATAATAATAATCTCTTTTGCATTTACCTGAGACAAAGTATGTAATAAAAAAAAAATAAAAAAATCGGTTATTTATTGCAATTCGCGAAGCATGCGTACGCGCATCCTATCGCACGCCATCGGGGTCAACAACCCAACTACACATTAGTAGACATTCGTATAATACTTATTTATTTTATTTAAATTTATTTTTTCTTCGGCGTTTTAAATATTTTTGTGAAAATTATTTAAATTTTATGACATTCTTCGTAATATTTTTTTTTACTCTTATCGCAAATATATCTACAGAAAGAGTTTACTCAGTTGAAAATTTATTTACTTGTTCATACTTCGGATAATTTGATTATTCTAATTTTTATTAGAATATCATAGAAGCGTAATTTTGAATAAAGAACGAAATTTTGAATAATTTGTTCAAAAAACAAACATCCTATCAAATAAAAAAAAAAATAACTGTAAAATTTAAAGATAAGTAAATAATTTCATCACGGGTAATTAAATATTAATATTCATTCTTTTTTATTTTTGTACAGAAAAAAAAGGAAATAAACATGCGTAGGTACGAAAATTTCAAAAATTAATTAAAATAGAACTTACAATTATTTTCGAGACAGCTTTATGTTGTGACTTGTGAGTATAAGAGAAATTATATACTTCATAAAATAAATAAATCAATAACTTAACTATATCAAAAGCTGTCGCGCATTATGGCGGATATGTCTCTGAACCATAGATTAACCACGGTTATCGAACGGTCAATACGGTTAAGCCGGAATCAAAATGTCGAAGCGGCCATTTTTATCCGGATTATTTTGACTTTTGGTGTGAAATGTCCTTAAGCCAATCCTATCCTACTAAACTAATATTATAAATGCGAAAGTTTGTGAGGATGGATGTGTAGGTATGTGTGTGTTTGTTACTCTTTCACGCAAATACTACTGAACAGATTGCAATGAAATTTAGCACACATATAGAGGGTAACTTGGATTAACACATAAGATAGGTTTTATCCCGGAAATCCCACACGAACGGGAACTATGCGAGTTTTTCAAAATAGTAATTTTAAGTGAAGGCTTAAAGAAAAGTCGTAACAAAAGACTTATTACCAACATATAAAAATCTATCAATAAACAGATGCCTTTGCTCTATGGTTTTACAAGAATCTTAAAATCGAATGAATATCTCAAGTTTTGAGCATCGCAGCTTTTTCATAACTTTTCCTTTTGTGTTCTCGAGTTT
>CAJQZN010036280.1:25893-54711 GCA_907164685.1 Colias eurytheme | reverse complement strand
TAAAAAAAAATTATGAGGCGTGCACTTTTGGATTTTCCAAATTATTTTTAGTCTACCTTTGCTTTACGGTGGGACATATAGCATATTTATGTTTCTTTTATTTTGCTGTGGAGGGACATAAGCATTATTACTTTGCTCCGTCTCATTTATAACATTCATATTACTTCTTTCTGGCATGTTTAAAATTTATGTGATTGAGTCCCGCAGAGTATCAGTAATGTCATCAGTAATTATACCTGAAAAACATGGAAGAGGATCTAAAATATCTTGAAAAAACCATATAGGCCCTCGTGTTATGTTTCTATGTTCCTTGAAGGCCTTCTGCTTTGTGACCTTGACTATTGTGGTGACCATATGTGTTTATCTTTCCCAAGAAGAATGGTACGTGATGGTCTTATAATCAAATCACTTGGGTCAGCTGAAGTGCTACGTTTTTCGTCTTCAATGTCACGTGGGCAGATGTATTACTACATGCCTCATAATCTTGATCTGGAAATTTCTCTTTATTTACAATAGAAACTTCATCATCACCCACTCCATTTCATGCCTCATCAGCCTCAAAATGGTCTTCAGGCTCTCTCGCAGATGAATTTTCCTCATCGCTTTCGACTTCTAATAATAACACATGAATCGTATCTAAAAAATAAAATAATAGGCACCATTATAAAAGATAAAATAACGTAATTTTAACTTAACTAAATAGTACGAAAAGTTACGTTAATACTAACCTTCGTCGATGTGACGAGCCATGGTTGCTGGTACAGCGCGTGTGGACCTTCCACACACAAAGCACTACCGTCCATCGCAAGAGCAATGGTTCGGCTGAGATTAGCTGAAGTTAGAAAACCATACGGTCGCGCGCGTAAAAGTTATAGCGATTTTTTTGGTGACGCGTCGTCGATTCGACGAAGGGTAGTAATCTAGGGTTAAATTATTTATGTTTGACAAGCTAGCTATCCCTCCCTTGTTTCGCTCGCGTGATGTTATGTTGCGACAAACGTTATCTATGCCTATAGAAGCACGCAAACGGTTTTATTTTTGAAATGAAACCAAATAGGTGGTGTTTAAAACAAATAACTTCACCTATAATAAATAACACGTATTATTTCACAAAAAATCAACACTATTGTGTCCGCAAAATCTACAGCTTATTTGAAAACGATTAAATTATCTCAACATAAGACTTGGAATAAGACATCTATCCAAACAGGGGATAAGTTTAACAAATAGGTAAAAAAGTAAAATATATGATGGAATTTTTAAACGACTTTCGTATACTGAAGCCGCATTGAAAATAGTTTAATAAATGGAAGCACTTCAATACATCACGCACCATGGAACTGCATCCATTGTGTGGAGAATTGAACAATTTGTACTAAAACTCACGAACAGTGAAATCGCATACTTTGAAATGGTGTAATATTGGAAATATCTTTCTTTATATCGTGTATGTTTAAACGGTTGTGTAGTTATTTTAGTATTATATTTGGTATGGGGAAATTCTGTGATGCAGTAAGATGGGTCATCAAATTTCAAATATTATTTAGGTTCTTCCCTAGTATATAACATGTCAGTAAGTTAATGCTTACTTAGATATTTACCAATCGTAAAGTTCACTTAAAAGTAAAAGCATCACAAATATTTTTATGAATAAGTTAAAAATTAAAAGTGAAAAATACAAACTATTTACCCTGAGAAGAAAACCTATCAACTTTTCACCGTTTATTGTAAAAGTAAATCTAGATTTAAAATCATATCGAACTATGATTTTTTAAGTAATTTTCAAGATTTTTTGATTTGCATGTCCATGTCCATGACATTATTGCATGTCCAAAAACACTTCAGCTTACTTTGTTAACATACATTGTCCAATAAACTTTATTAGTTCAACACTAATTTAACTTCAATATTGCTCAACCATAAAAAGGTTTGCAATACCATAATTGAAGTCTGTAATTAGGGACAGGCTTGTAGCGTGTGAAGGCGCTTTTACGACGTCTTACCTCAAGACAGGGGCCATTATTCTGTATTAGGTTTGCTGTAATAGGCTATAACTCCAGCATGATATACTATAGTGTAGTCTTATGTTAGATTCATACAAACTATTGAATCAAAGATAACTTTTGATAAGAACGAAGGAGAGAAGAAGGAAGAATTTTGTATAAAAATATATTGCGATTGAATAATAGATACATAACATTAAGTAGGACTGTTTCTGTCTGTCTGTGTCTTCAATATAGCTACGTACATATAGACTGAAGTAGGAACTTATTATTTGACATTATCTCTTTTATAAGGGCGCCTATGAAATGACTGAATTAATTTCACCTGATAATGAATTATGTAACACAACGTGCCTGTAAATAATAATTTCGTTATCACATTACAAGTTCATTTTATAGAACAATTTCTTCCACTAATGTTAAATACAGAGAACTTCATAAGCTCATAGTAATTCTCATTTTATGCTACGAGTTCCTTTATATCCATTCTATTCCCGAAATGTATTATCTACTTTCCTCGACTTGCGTGACTATCCCCATCAACTTAGCATTTCCTTAGCTATCTCACTCGTTCTGACATCGATCTCACTCGATAAACGGAGTGACTAAAGGTTTGTTAACAACAAACTTGTCACGCAAGGGTTAAACCACTAAAGATTTTCATTTGAATGTGATAAAGTTTCGATTCTATAGGTTACAAGTAACCGTTGAAAAAACAATCTGATCGCATGAAAATTGTATACTTATATTTTATAGCCACCCTTTTAAATTGTTTATACTTAACACGACGGGATACAAGAGAAACAAAAAGCTTATAAAGTCACTACTTTGAAAAGGACGTACGTAACACTTTACACAAAAATCAGAATATTTTTATAATTTTTACAAGAAGAGAAAACTCTGTTTACGTTCATCAGCCCAATTACTTAAATCTATTTCCCAATTATTAAAAAAATATAATGCAGATATTTTCAACGTTTTGATATTAAAGTGAAACTTTTATTACATCGTCTCAAACTTTTTGGTCTGTGTAGCGCATGTCGCGTGACGGTCGGCTGCCGAGTAGGTATAAAGCAGTGTTCGGAACCGTACGATAATAATTATCGTACAAATACGATAATTTTGTGCCTAAGTTTCACTTTTACCGAGGGTTTCATAAAACCACACAACATTTTTTTTTAAATAATTTTTTCACCTTTGATTAAAGGCACAATCATATTGGTAAGAGGTTAATTTGTCATGTCATGCTAATTTCTAGGTCAGGCTTCTAACCTAAGGAATTATTTTACGCCCAACACAACAACAATATATCCTACACACGGAAGCAAAACGACCCATCTCAAATGTGGCATTTTTAAGCAACGCATAATCCACTAAGCAGATATATATAAAGGCGAAGTAAACAAAAGTGACATTTTAAATTTCAGTCAGGTTGGCAGGTTCCAGATGGAAATTAGGGATGTTATTACAGGCAGCTTGCGGAGCTAGAGTTGTTTACGTACGAATAGTAGGCTAAGAGCCGCTGAATAAGTATGTGGTGGTAATTAAAAGAAGGAGAATCGGGTGAGCCGCTGAATAAGTATAATTATGGTGGTAATAAGAAGAAGGAAAATCGGGTAGCTTCGATTCTTTTAGTGGGAAAATAGAGCGAGCAGAACGAGAGGGCAGAGCTTTAATAACAAGACGCAACGTTTTTGAACTTTTGTACAACAATAAAGTTTCATCCTGTCATAAATTAATACGCGGCGGGATTAATGTATGTAATTCTTAATTTAATTTATGTAAAAGGCGATAAAATGACGAATAGGGAATTGGTGACCCTTATGTAAATAGTTTTAAGATCAAAACACGTTACTCTATTACAACTCTTATGTGAAATAAACATTGGTACTTTAATACGATAATTGCTAAGCTTATATTGGTGACTTTCTGTTGTGCTTAATTAAGATTTTCCTCTAACACCAACCCTCGTAAAACAATACAAAATTAATACTCCATCTCTTGAGCTATAATAATGAACCGAGCGGCTGCTCGGAGATGATTATATAATTTGATTCCGTCGCCATTTTTGTGGCTCCGCTGCTTAAAAAGGAAATCGTTGGTTGTAAATATAATTACAAATCTCTCCCGGAGATTACTCCATAATCCTTATGTTATTTATAAGCTTAAACAGAAAAAAACATTAAGAAAGTATACCTAGTGTCTTCGTTGGCGAAAATGGTAAGACAATTTGCATATAAATTGTAGGCTCTTAGGATACAAAAAATATCTTAGTTAGGTACCGTTGATTAAATTTTCAGTAAAGCCTGTCTACCTGTTGTTTTTGTATCGAAACCACTGAAGGGATTTCAATGAATTAGTCTATGAAATGGCTCAGAGAACGAGATAGTTTTTGTTACAAACACAAACTTGATGAGACATATTGGAGTTAGAAACATAGGACACTCAAAATAACAATAGCAAAAGAGTTAAATATGGAAAAAATTCATAGTAAATGGAATATTTATTCATAATACGTAATACTGCTAGAAAATAATACATTTTTTCTAAAATCTGATAATAACAGTCAGAGTTCTTCAAGCATTGAATTAGGTCACCAAAATTAAATTTCTAAATGGAAAGTTATTTTCAATATGGTCACCAAATTGAACAATATATTTAAAAACTTTTAGTTATATTAGACAAAATAATATATGTCCAGCAAACAGCTGCCAATAGGAAAAATTAGTACCTATCCTGCCAAAAGAAATATTAAAGAACTATACGGATGTGGATAGTTCATTTTCAAAGTTTTAAAAGTAGTCTCATAAATTGTATTTTCAATTATATCTTCACTGCATGTGCTATTTCAATTATTTGGGAATACTTTTTCAATGAAATTGACGAATAGTTAATATTTTTTAAGTGTGAATTACAATCGCAAAAAAAAACGAAGTTTAAAGCTTTATACTAAATTTATAAAATATTGTTGTCATGTCTTGAAGTGCGTAGAATATACATATTTATAATTGACTGTTCATTTAATAATTAAATGAATTGCTTTTGGTTTTAGCCTGGTTTTAAATGTACGCATTTTATTTATTTATCGATTACAATTAAATTATGCGTGCAAAAATAAGGGATTTAAGAATAAATATTCGTACAAATACGTATACCTAGTTTACAAAAAGATCGTTTAAAATATTTTTTTGCGTCAAAAAATTGAAATAATTCCCTAACGACTATAAAAATACGCTTCAAAAGAATCATGGCGGCGTGAAAAGTCTCCATTCATAGCATTTTATCGTTAGAACATCCATTTAAAGACACTCAAAAGATCCCTTAACTTACACTAATACTTTCTTTCAACGTTTCCTCATCTTAAGTTTTTCTTTATTTCCACAAGTCATTTATTATATTTTATTACACTGCTTGCTCTTCTGCTATCTATCTTACTTTTGTGAGCAAATTACTTGAAGCATAGTCTTTTTCAATTATCTTTACTGCAAGATTCGCGTGTTGTTTTAACTCGCGAGTTTAAGAAAAATGAATTTATTTTCGGGCAAAGGTTTCATTTTATTAATGAAAGAAAGTGTTACTAGTTATAATTATTTGCATCTTCATACAGATCGTTGAATTATAGTCGATATATTACGGAAATAAGATAGATAAAACCAATTGAAGAATTGATAAGAAAAAAGGCTGCATTTTGTCACGAAGAAATATGCAGTAAATGTCACGCAAAAGAATCTGCATCCGGGAAGTATAAATTGATGAAAAGTTTGTTTACCTATTTATTCATTGGAATTTCATGGCAAACTTCAAACCTTAGAAATATAAGTAACAATTTATCTTTTCAACTAAATAACATAAAATAATTGCATGCATCTTTCTTTAATACGACTAAGACACTAATAATTGTTATTGTTTTCGGTAATTCGGCAGTAATATTTCTTTATGTATCTTTCTAATGAACCTTGATGACCTTTACTTACGACCAAAGTTAATATTGAGGTAGGCTTGATTGCTTCATTCAATGAGACAGTTCCCTTTTTATTACCTGTCTTAGTACATTATTGAGGTACCCATAGAAATCTAAATAACAAGACACTAGAAGTCGTAAGCGTGCGTGACCTTGTCGCCACTCAGGTGATTTGCACATCACCAGTGCATTCGTCACTGTTCAGTTGCTCTGGAGACGTATGAGTGTATACATGGTGTATTTCAGCAATTCCCATTGCGGAAATTCTTCCACAAGTTGTAATTATACTTATAAAGGAATAATATTTCATCGGAAAATATTTTTTTTTAGAAATAATGCCGTTTTTCCTTAAAATTATAGAATATTTACAAGTATTACGAGTGTCACCATAGTAATCGAAATAACAATGAATGACACAGTCGACCATTCTTATTATCACGTTTTGTTCGTATTGGAGCAAAAAGTCTCATATACTTAGGGATGTTATTCTAAAATAAACCGTAAATTCGTGCGTTAGGATACATATTCAAAAGCTTAATTTAATAGTTAAGTTAGTTTTCACTAAAATCAAGCTGTCCAATAAAAGGCATAGTTTACTTGTGTGTACTGTTTAGCTTTCGGTTTGAATGTGTTGATTTTGGCGACAGCGGTTTTCATACGAATTATGACATTACAGCACTTCTATGTGTCTTGTTATTTAGATTTCTATGGAGGTACCTTAAGCCTTTAATCATCCTTTAACCTTAAAGGATTTTGCTTTGTAAAAAACATAAGATGAATAGATGGTAACATGGCGAGGTTGACATGAAATACGTTGTAGTGTCATTGCAATTTACTGAAGAATTTGTTTTATTAAAGTTTATCATGAACGTACCTAGTAGATAAAATTCAAACCAAACTGTACATTAAAATATTATTTTCAACTTAATACTTTTAATAGTAGTAGTTCAGAATGAAAACTTTTTCATTTTCTTTCCTGTTCGTGTAAATCTATTTCCTCTTCCCTATTATATTTATATTAAAAGTAAGACCATAGTAAAGGCTCGTTATACTATTAAGCTATTGCATAGCTTCTATCGCGGGCCTTGAGCGCGGGGACCGAATCCAGAAATTGCGTAACGAAAAACCTCACGCTCCCCACTCCGACGGGCGCGGAGGTGTGGCTTGAAGGCATAGCATGCAATAGCTCTTGTGTAATAACGAGCTTGTGGAGCGCCTGTCGCCTGATCGTAAGCGAGTCCACCGCCCATATTCATCTACTGGGGCTTCTGCAGATAGGTTGCCGACTTTTTGAGATGGAGGTACACTCTCTTCTTGAAGACACTCAAGGAAATGTCGCGCGGGAAGGCTATTCCATTATTTGGTGCGTGGTATAAAGTTACGAGAAAAACGCACTGTTGAATTTGATATTTTTTGGTTTTATGGCATTCAAATGCTTTATAAATATAAATTTATAAAGAATAGAAAAAATTCGATCACGAGGCGGGACTCAAACCCGCATCCTTTCGCGCCAATTCGAGTCCCACCTCGTGATCGAATTTTTTCTATTCTTTATAAATTTATAAAACGCACTGTACTCGTACTTATAGTAGAACTATTTAATTAAAATGAAACCCATACTCAATTACGATCAGATTCACTCATAATCCTCACAAATGATACATTATATAATCATCTAATGGGAAGCGAATCAATCATATTAGCCTAAATGAGTTACCCATATTCCATATCCATTCCAGATTCCAAGCCCGTAGTGGATTATATAGTCTGTGGTTCAATAGATTATCGTATTATCTACATATCAACACATCCATCATTGCATGTTGTCGAGATTCACTCCAAATGGTACAAATCGATGGATTTGCGAATTCAAGCTGTGTACAAAAGTATACAATTTATCACAACAATTTTACGGAGAATATTTCACGTTCCGACAGATTAAGTACAAGTAATATATTGAATGGGATTGAAAAATCGGCGTCAAAACATTTGAATAATATTATTCCAACTGTCTTCCTCGATGTTTCAAAAAAGCAAAAGAAAATGTTACTTTGCTAAAATCCATTTTAACTGATGCTTCGAATCAACTTGGAAATACAGTATTCCAGAAGCATATAAAGACAAAGAATATATTTTTTTTTAATCCTTGCATTTTGTATCGAATTTTTTTTTAAACAGTACGATATGCGTGAAAACCCTCATGAATCACAAAATGATATCTTACAGATAAACTATGCAGCAACATCCATTATATCATGTTACAGGACCTTTACGACCTTTACGACCATCTAATATAAAAGATCACAAAATATCATAGAAGAATAACGGAATTATTTAATCGTAATCTCTTCGACAAGTCAGTATCAGAACCTTTGAATTATTCACTACCGACAATGCATCTAACGAAGGGAGTCCTTTTGTTGTCTATGAACTATGTATACTTATAGTGGAGTATAACAGGCTTTGTGCGCTATCGAGACAGCTTGTAGCCCATTGAGTAATAGATAAGAATCTTGGATCATTGTTATAATAAACGACGTTCATTTAGATTTTAGAACGTTGAATCTAGTTTTCACATAACCTTATGATTAATTTCACAAAACAAACAAAACACGAAGCTTCTTAAATTTAAATCATGTTTACTTATCTAACATATTTCAGATTTATTTACATGATAAATGTCCTAAGTTTTGATTAGTAAAAATGTTTTGGTAATAATAATAAATATTATGTTTGTTGTTGTGTTTTAAGGTTCAAATTATTGCACGATATCACAATTAATAAACACAGGTCCAAAGAGACACAGCATGACAAGCAAAAGCTTCCCATTAGCTCAGCTCTACAAAAAGTTTCTTTAAAAACCACACTCTTTTCAGCGAAAGGATGAATGTGACATAACCTTACAAAGACCCGAGTTTCATCGTCTTTTCAAAGAAAAAACTCAAACACAAGCTCGAAGGACTTACAAGTTTTCAATACGACTTTTAAAATACAACTTTGAAAGCTTACGTTCCTAGTGTATTTTATGGGATGAATGACTTCTTTACACATGAAGCGTGTTTGGAGACAATTTAATTTTTGCTTGTGAGGAAAAAATAAATATAATTTGTAGAACTATCTAAGAAGCAAGAGTAGAAACAGAAAGTTCTCGATAGACAAATTCCAAATGTAAAGTGATGTGAAAGTGTTCCAAATTCTATGAAGTAATTAGATTGCGATTATTTTTTCATCTAGATATTTCGACGCTTGTTTAAATGTTGATTTAGTATTGAAGCAAAATAATTAAATACCTATCGCCAAAATGCAATTTCAAACTCAACTCAATTTTTCAACACAGTAACGTGCATTCTGAGCCAATAATCCTTTGTTTTAGTCAGAACGCCCATATTTTATGGCAAATTTATTATTGTAAAACTGTTCAACGTCTTTGAACGAGTGTATTTTGGATTTATCCACAATGTTTAAACGATATTTTATACGATTATAGATATTTTATAAGTAATAAAAAGTATTTCAAAAGTTGTGAAGATTAAGAGCCGTTTCTTCAGGATAATATTATTATGATCTTTTAAAAATATGTATAATTTATGTTCTTATGAAAATAAAATAACAAATACCGTATGAAAATATACGTTCAAAAGTATTAAAAAGGCTAACAGCGACTTTATCAGCAAGTGGCTAAACTGGCGTTAAAATTCTCATTCTAATAATTTTATTATATTTAGTTTTTAAAGCATTTATTTCATTAATAGCCAGCTTAATAAATCAATTTTAAATTTGTACAGTGTCGTCATTCTTGAAAGTGCAGATACTTTATAAAAGCTCGCGACGTTATTTATGATAAAGCTTTCTAGAAAAACTTTCAACAACGACGTACTTATTATAAAAATGAGTTTTAACAGAAGCCTGAAAATTTTAACACGTATTTTTTATTGACACTTCGTTACTAAAATTATAATATACGAAGATGTGTTTTTTTGTTTATTTGTCTCTTTGTTTCTCGCCGTTCTTTCACACCGCAACAGAGCGTATAACGATAACAGCTAAGTAGTTAAAAAAATAATTAAAACAACATAATAGTTACATTGATAATAATAATATGTTCTAAGTATACAATTTTAAGTACTAATGTGCATATAAATAGCCGGTACCTAGGTAGTTTTTTAAAGTGAGGCTTAGCCAGTACATTAATACACATTTAATATACATTTTTATACATTTTTATAAATTCAAATGTTTAACGTCTTTAGTGATAATAATATGATTACTTTAATCACGAAACCAACGAACAATAAAGCCATGGAGTCGTCTATGCTATCTAAAATACAATAGTAATTAATATCTTTGTATCAATTCAATTCAGTTAAGTTAATACTAAACTTGTAGCAGAGTCCCTGAGAGAGCAGATAAGGGAACCATCAGCTTGTATTGTTCGTATTAAATGGACTAACGTTGAGATAAAGGCATTGAGCGGTTGTTATCACAACATTTTATTAAATTTTAATGTAAATTATACGCTTTGTTTTTGTCATTATATCTACACTAATATTATAAAGAGGAAAGATTTGATTGTTTGTTTGAATTGAATAGGCTCCGAAACTGCTGGACCGATTTTAAAAAATATTTTTCCATTAGAATCCTACATTATCCCTGATGAACATTAGTAGTCATCTGACTATAGGTACCACTTTTAGGTAACTACTCATCGGTTAACACTTACCTAAATATTTACGTACGACGCACTATTTATAGTACTAAATACTAATCATACAATCGTTCAAAACCATAATGAAATTCATGCTTCCACGATAAAATCCCCATACCATTATACGAAGAAATTGCTAAAGAAAGGCGTCAAATAACAATGATAACCCGTCGCAATGAGAGCAAGAACTTGACAAACGATCTACGCGAGACTGGCCTAGGAACGTCGCATCATGCTATGAGTGGACTATTTGTTTTATTGCTATTGAATTCATATTTTCATAACCTCTTTGTCTACGTCATAGTATATAATGTTAAATAATCTTTTTTGCGTAATTGTTAACGGAATGAAAACAAAAAAAAACTTTAAGGTAACTGAAAAAAATATAACGAGGAAATGAGGGGTTGCAATACAATTTAGTTTACCAATAATACATATTATGTTAGAATTTCGCTCCATGCTGTAAGTAATAAAAACAATAATGATAAAGTCGAATTATAAATACCAATATTATTATTAACATCGGAAATTATCATAATAGAGTTGATGCTTTAAGAAAAAGGTTATTTATAAAATTGTAGGTCATAGAAATTACGATACATAATTTTCTACTGCGTATCATGCAGGAAAATTTATTTGATTCAAAATTTTGGAATAAACATACCTATAGGTTTATGATAATAATTAGGTTCAAATGCCAAAATAAGCATGTTATTTTAAAACAACTGAGGCACATTACAAAACGATTAAACTTACGTTTCAACATTATTTCACAGAATGGAGATCAGTATTTGCTGAGCACGCTGATTATCGTGACGTCATAACGCTTACAGCCACGAAAATAAGGGAATGAGGTTAACAGTTACATTAGGGTGTAAAATGGCGTGAAGATATGTGAAAATGCTTTGCTTTTAAAACGTTAGAGCCATTAAGATTTGAAATTTGATAAATATTAATACTATTAAATTAAAAATTTATTAAGTTAGTCGATTTCTTGAAATTGCTAATTATATCTTTAGTACCTATATTAATTAATAAATACCTAACGATTTGACTCAATAAATAAAACGCCAATTAAATTGCCTTAAGAAGTTTGTTTTTGTGTTGCATTTGTATTAAATAACATAATATTATTATTTGTACCTCTTTACGTAAATAAATAACAAATGAAAAACTTTCCTCCGTAACACTACGTAATAAAACATGAAAGCTTTACATAGAGATTGATTGAAACTAAAAATCAATATTAATATTATATTTCATAAAGATCGAGTTTCCCTCGGGTTTATATAAATTGTGCCTATTGTATCGCTTTAGGGTTAACTTGGGAAATATTAAAAACGTATAAAACGCAATGTTTTTTTAGTAATTAGATATTATTATAATCACTTAAGCCTTATTTATAAAATTTCCTGTATACATAATATTTTATAGTAACGACCATGATACTTACTGTATAATAGCTAAGTATTGTTTGAAACAGTAGAATCTTGGTGTAAATTAGACTAATTTAATTAGTTGATATCATGGAGTCACTCTACAAAATTGTTGCTTTTATTCCTAATTATAAAAATGTTAATACTCACAAACAAAAAGTCAAGCCTTTATATTAATTGCCTTTACCTTTTGCTAAAATAAATTAAATATTAGCCTACATGACAGTAGAATTGAAACCCTGAACCTATGCTTTAGCAAACAAATAGCGTACATCACACATTCATCACGAAGCAAACATACCATGAAGATGTTCTACATACGTTACATAATTTCACGTGCGAAGCTCCAGCCTTACCACCACAGAACTCGACTCAAATTTCCGCAATCTGCACAGAGTGAAGGAGAAATACTTGCATGCCAGTTTGAGATATTCAACGAGATAAAATTATAAAAAAAGACGTGTGGTACTCGGGGACTGCCGCGGTAAAGCTATTGCATGCTTTGCCTTCAAGCCACACCTCCGCGCCTGTCGGAGTGGGGAGCGTGAGGTTTTTCGTTATGCAATTTCTGGATTCGGTCCCCGCGCTCAAGGCCCGCGATAAAAGCTATGCAATAGCTTTAAAATACAAGAAATAAATGTATACTGCGAAGGATATCCAGATTTTTATATTGTATTCTATTCAATACAATGACATAATATTGTCATTAGAGAGTACTGTTACCGGATATTTTTAGGAGCTTTTCCTTGATCTGAAAATTTTCCTAAACCAGATATTATTCATAAGGCGATGTATTGTTTACCTTTCGATTGGAAACTTTAGAAGTTATCATAATAATCAACAATACCTATACGTTTTGTAAATAAAATAATTTGCTTTAAATAAGCCATCCCAAAAAAGCACTACATTACAAGAAACTTAAAAATTTTCACAAACCAAAGACGATGATAATTATAAGATTAAAATTTAATCACTAAACCTTACTTATTAGTACTGTTGGCCGTTATAGTAAAAGGATTTGATACTTTAATTAGAATAATCAGCCAAAGACAAGTATTATAAGATGGTGAGCAAAATTAATGCCAAGTCGTTGGAGAGAGAATTAGGGAAGTTAAGCGGGGTTTACACGGGTCGATTTTCGTTTTCGTGTGGCTAGTCACTTCATAAATCGCCTCATCGAGCCGTATCGCTAGCCTATGTACATAGGTGATTAAAATCGCACGCGGCTCGATCATTTCCTTTTAAAATGTTGATTATTTTTATTTATTGTTGACAACCATACGTCTATATGAAGCGAGCGATCGCCGATCGCTGATCGATATACACGGTCGATTTTAGTCACTATAGCCCCATGCGGCCGGTCGCCAAAGTCAGATTCTATCCAACTTTGGGGCTTGCGACCTACTCGAATTGCCATTTAGATAGCGGCTTCAGTCACCCGTGTAAACCCCGCATAACGAAGATTTGAATTATCGAAATCGTCAAAAGATAATTAAATATTAGATGAGGTTTTGTTGGTAATAAATTATGAGGAAGGGTAAATGAGAATGGTAAATGTTGTACATTATTTATAAAGTAATACGGGTAATCGGATCAAGGTTTGATTCCTGGAAATTTCTAATTTGTTTGTGATAATAGTTAGTATATAATTATTTGATTGCGGTTATGATAGACTATTCGATTAAAAGATGTGCATTTTAAATATTTGAAAATATTTGAAAAATCGTAAACTTCTTGCCATTCTCAAAAACTTAAATAATGAATATGGATTTGAACTGCTCTGCTCTGACACTTACAAAATTAAGAACTAGAGCGAATGATAAATTAAATTAATTTGTATTTTCTATTACTTAAATTTTTTAAGGTGAAGGATTTAACGGTGTTTAAAATCCGATAAATAAATAGTTGTACAGAACACACGTGTACCACATACAATAGGGGATTGAATTTACATAGTATCTATTAATAACCCTTTTGGTTAATCAAAGCCAATATTGGATTTAATTCCAGGTCACGAAATAGCATTAATTAGCTATTAATGGCTTATAATAGCATTGTCATATGCTAACAAGTTTTGATCTTTTATTTGAATTAGTAATATATATTATCGTAAACCCAATTTAAAATGTTAATAAATATATATATAAATAGCTGATATCACTTTATGATTTCTTATTAAGAAAAAAGGTAAGGACATTTAAGGACTTTACACCAAAACAATTTGTGAATAATGAATATATTGGACACTTATACGACAATTATAAACTTAAAAGACAAAAACAAACAGATACCCATGTGCGGATTTGGAAATCTCAGATTTAGGCTGGATAAATTGCATGTAAGCTTGATTCGAAGTATTTTTTTGTTATTTTGCCATGAATAGTGAATATTGAATTGTGACAAAATAAAGTTATATTTTTTTATTGAAGTTCGTAGTTTGTGTACATACTTAATTGGAAATACGCCGCCAAAAAACAAAAAAATAACTTAAGCGGCTATGAATAAGCCTATCAGAAAAAAAAAACGTTTACAGTGCTACATAATAAATTGAAGAAATTTCTTTCAAAATTACTAATATAGTGATTTGACTTTAATCAACGCTAACAACAAAGAACACGCAAGCCTAATCGCTTTGTTAACAATAATTAATTGACGTGGACCTTAAAAACGTTTTAGACTGATTGAACTAATCAATATTTTGACATTGTCGCAACCCTAACGTTATTTACTATTTTTAGTACATACTTATTTTTAAAGAACTACTGACTTAAATGAAAAATAAACGTAATGATTAATGTGGCTGTATATTTTCTAATTAAGTATAATACATACATTTTTATTAAATAGGACTTTTTTCAATTCAAAATAGATTCAGGATGATGTAAGAATTATTTCTCGAGATGCCTTATTTCACAGTAGTGAGGTCTGACTATAAGTCGAGGTTGGATATCTGTAACTCAATCGTGCAAAACTTATTCAACCGATAATCGCTAAATTAGATATTCTGCAACTTCATGAACAAGAAGCACTTTATACTAAGTTTAATTTCGATATAATGTATTCAAAATTATAATATGAGAGTTGAGAAACACTAGTAGATACACAATTTAAACTAATGCTTCCTTAAAAATGGTCGAAATTTTATCTTATAAATAATTGTCTCAAAAATAAGATTTAAATGAAATAGTACAAGAGATTTGGTCTCTTTTTCTTACGTAAGTAAATCATAATTAAATTGGCTTTACACTATTTAAAAAAAATCGTTTAAACGTCTTCATGTGAGCAATACTTACTTATTACTAAATAATATTACATTTATTTTATTACGTACATACTAAATAATTTGTAATAATATGTTTAATCTTTTGATCTTGAAATATTTTAAAAGAGTAATAAACCAAACTCTATTATATTTTAGTAGCACACATTACATTTTATTAAGTCGTATGCCATTAATATACATAAGATATTAAAGTTAACAAAATACAGACCCTTGAAGCACCCCCAAGCAGTATCAACATTATTTACACTTTATTACATAACCACTTCACATGAAATTGTATTCATGTTATTATAGGCTTCAGTAAAGTCTTCGTTGGCATTGCTCCATAAATAGTAGATACTTGTTGTATGTGCCAAATCAGTGTCGATTGAATGTATAGTTTGGTGCTTATACGAAATGTCATGGAATAGCAAACGATTGTTTCGTGTTAACTTCTTAGTGTTAATAGAGTCTAGAATGTTCTGTTTAATAATTTTAGTATGTTGGACATTACAACGATGTAATAATATTATGTTTTAATGAACACTAATATAGGCTTATTGGCTCAATATTATATTGCGTTCTCGCTTATAAAATGGAGTATAAATTTTGCAAAATCGTTACATGAATGGTCCATATTTCCAGCCGCTATTTGCCATCGATATTTCCAAAATACGATGCCTTTATATCCCGGTTCATTCGAGGCTTCAATGATAGTATCGCGAGTGAAATCCGTATAAATGTGCAATTGCAATCTGTAACATGCATTTATATTCTCCGTTTTATTTACAAATCCCTTGATACTGCAAACTCATTTAAATGGCATAGTTTTTTGCAATTGTACTGTATATAAATTTAAAGTACAAATCCTTTTTAAAAACAAAATGCGAATTAAGTGCGCTAAAAAGTAAAAATAAACTCTTCTAATAAAAATTTTACGATGAGATATTTTCACATTCAACGTTTTTGACACAATTTATATAGGTAACTAGCGGTCCGCTCCGGCTTCGCCCGTGGTACATATTTACGTTTTCTCTACAAAAGAACCATCCTCGTACTTCAAGGAATATAATAAAAAAAGAATTATCGAAATCGGTTCAGCCGTTCTCGAGTTATGCGCTTACCAACACATTTTGTGATTCATTTTTAAAAGCTGATGTAAAACAAAAGTAAATTGCTTATTGATATTTAATATCATTTAATAATGATTAAACAATTTAAAAATTTATCATTTAATATCATTGATAATGAAAATTATAAAAAATAATGCAAAATAGCGAAACTCTTGTACCTATAAAGCGGTATTTAATAGCCAAAATAGGAGTAAACTTTTGAAAAGTTAGATGTCACGCACACGCCTTTACGGCGCTCGATTAACTCCATATTTTAAAGCTTAAAATTTTCCCAACGGGAAATTTATGTTCGTTATAAAAACATGTCAACTGCCGGTGAAATAATTTTGTTGTAAACGTTTTGGGAAGTGGACGCGAATCAAATCAGCCTTCGTCAGTGGACTGGGTTAATTCGTGGAATTATGTTTGTTTTTATTCTGCTTGTAATGTTTCGGGAAATTTTGAATATAAAAATTTATTTTTAGAATTAGAGATAAAAAATCAACCATTCCTTTGACTAACATATTTTATGATAAAAGTTACTTAGGATTATAATTATTACTTTAAAATTATATTATTTTCCGTTATAGTTACATAACATTAGAAATTTTAAGGATATGTACTTGAAGATATTTTTAAATAAGTAATTGAACTTTATAAGGTATTATAATGTAAAAAAACAAAAATATCATTCACATTCAATATTATCAACATACAATCAAAATTAAAAGCCTAAGAAATAAACGATAATAAAATGAAAACCACGATTCCTTGGAAACATATCCAATCCTCAGACTTTTTCCTTCAAAACGTATATTCCATTACGATCCAACCGCTCCGGGAAACAGGTCACCCACAATAATAGAATGAACCACATTCTACCGATGTACTAAAAATCTATTATATTATTTATCTTATTTTATTAGTATCTTCTGTATTATTTGTGTAATATACTAGGACTACTAGGTTAAGACTGGCTATGTCAATTTATTTTGTTTTGTATTATTATGATACTAGATAAAACGGTAAAAGTTGCTTATATTATTTTATTGGGGTATAAAAATAAGTTGACAACCTATTCTTAAACCCACAGAATACCTTTACATATAAAATTTCATTACAATCTGCCAAGACGTTATCAAGGAGTATTGCAATGACAGGAGAAATTAGTTTATATTAATTAATTTGTATCTAATAATGTCTAAGAAAGTCCCTATATCCTATTAATGCCTTAGATTAAGGATTCCGATTCCGATTAAGGTCGTAACGCGCGCGCGGAGACTTTAAACCAATCCTTAATCTAAGGGTAACACGTTACGTTTAGATACCTACACGAATACTGTAAAAGCTCTTTAGAATTAAAGATAGAAGGGTAGAAAATTATTTCATACGTTAATATTCCTTTTACATAACACGTTGCGTTATGCATAGAAATGAATGTCGTTTTCAGAATAAATTATTGAAAGTCTGCCGCTAAAAGGGAAAACTAGTAATTTTATACAGACAAGAAACATTCTAAGAAATATAATAGAATTAAAAATCTAAAAATACTATAAATGCGAATCTTTGTGAGGATCGATGGATGTATGTTTGTAACTCTTTCACGCAAATACTACTAAGATTACAATGAAATTTAGTATGTACCTGAAGACCCAGAATAAGACATAGGCATACTTTTTATCCCGGAAATACCACAGGAACAGAAACTATGCGAGTTTTTCTTTGTAAACGCGGGCGAAGTCGCGGGCGGAAATCTAGCAGTTTATGTTTTTATCTGCATTATTTTATTGTGTCGTAGAATGCTAAAGTTTATAAGTTACAACTATAACAATAAGATATACGATTGTTTGGTATAACTTAAGGGATTCCAACATTTTTTCACGTAACTTTTAAAAAGCAATAATCACTAAAGTTTCAAGTGGCTGCACGGAAGAAAGTCACGAATATGTTTAGTCGTTTATTTAACTGGTTTACTTTTTATTATCAAGTATTTAAGTAATAAATGTCGCGTGTACAACTAGTTCATTATTTGTTATTTATGCTTCGAGGATTATGATAGTATTTTGGTCATGTAATAAGGTTTTATAGTTAAGTGTGATATAAGTATCGTTAAATTTTTTGTCGAATTTATTTTAACTGGAAACCTAATTGGATTCATTTTAGAAGAAAAAAAAATGTCTGCTAGAAAGAATACCTATTCGAATTTTATATTTTGTGTTTGTTGATATGTTATAATATGTTCATGTTTTAAATCAGAAAATTCAAAAAAATATTATTTGTACATATTATTTTAATTCATACAAACCAACCTATCCCAACGAAATCAAATGAAATACAACTAATAATACGCAGCACATTCTGAATCAAGACTATTCATATTATTGAAATAAACGTACGCGAATCGTGATCATTAATCATAGCTTCAAACGATGTTAAGCGGATTCTGTAGTATAACAAAGTGTCGTAAGTACTCAATGAGTGTTTGATCTTCTCCGTTATTCCATGTCGGAAGCGATAAACAAAATTCATTCTATGAAAAAAGCTGTTTTCAACGGATACGCGGCTAATTATTTAGAGTCCTACGCGTTTTCGTATGAATGAGAAATACGTATTTTGTTGTCCAACGCGTTCATTAGTTATCAATAATATTTTCTTAGGCATAAGAGCGGATACTGACACATTTTTAATTGCGATTAATGAGGAAGAAGATGCAGAAATACGTGTCATTCATGTAATTTAGGATGCTCTGATTCATTCAAATTTTCTCAAAGGAAATTATCATATCGTTCTATATTATCAGTCGTGGAGAGCCGTAGTTTAAAAAGAAAATAACCAATTATGAGGATACGAGAAAGTTTACCGTGATAGGAAAAGCTATGAAGCTGATCACAGTTTTATGTAATAACAATCTGGTCCACTATTATTATGGTTTTATTTTATTCGATTTCATCTTCAGTCGGTTTCTACAATTTTCTATAAGTATTTTTTATACGCGAGTATTATGGTATCCCATTACATCACTTTATACAATATATTATAAATATTCTATATACAATATGTTTGATCATTGATCTATAAAAAATATCTGCTATTTTCCCTCCCTTATCGACGATAAATACAAGCTATTATAGTACATTGATTTGATTCGATGCATCCGGCTCGTGTTAGAATGAGCGGAAAAATCCTTCTCTCAGAAGATCCGTGTTAAATAACATATTAACAGTATTTTATCGAAAGATGTCGAACCTTTTCCTTTTCACCCCATCTGGAAATGCCATCAAGATCTTAATGCCCTTTAAATGTAATAAAATGCCAATGAAATGTTGTGAATCAATCGTTTATCGAATTGTAACAAAATTTATGTTATAACATCATCATCATCATAAGGCTGTTATTTTGTTCCTACTGCAGGGACGCATGTTTGTTGTGTTGAAAAGTCAATAAATTTTCTATAATATTATAATAATATGCTGTGATTTAAATTATTTTTGTACATATTTTACTTGGTTATGTAATTGACCCAGATATTAAGTACTTAATCAACTTACAGTAAGCAAAGTAAATAGTTATTATTAGAATATTTCAAATTATGATTAAACTTGCTCTTCAAGCATATATTATAACAAAACAAATAATATTTTGAACTAAATGATAATAAACAATAATAAAGGCTTGTTAATATAATCTGTTATTTCCTTCTGAAATATGGAAGCGAGATAAAAAAATTAATAAACCAGGTAGACAAAGTATAAACGCGACGCTAACAAAAAAGTGATTTATTTTGAATTACAAACAAACAATAAAACTTTCAATCTACGTCTCTCATTAAGAAAGGAAAACAAATTGAAAAGAAATAGGCTTATCAACCCAACATTTAGATGGAAGCTTAAAAAACGGGGAATAAAAACTTTCCCTTGCAAATACTCGAGAAAGCTTTGAACGTAAGAAAAGCTCAGTATTTCGTGTAGCAGAAGCTTTGTCGCGAAACAATGCTGGTGCCTAATTGTACTTACTTACAGTGATGTACTTACGATCTTATGCGTAACTTAGAGTAAACGTAAATGTTTTGGTCCAAACAGCTTTTGTACTTATCCAATGTATTATTATGAATGTAAACATCAGTCTTCATGTTTGAATCGTTAACCTAATTTGGGTGTGTTTTGGTTTAGAATTAGAGAGAGGATATACTTCTTGACACAAATATTTGATTTAGGGCCGATTTTTCAATGCTTGGATAAAACTTATTCATCGAATAACGTATTAAACTACCATTTCAAAAATGTATTCTAATTGTCCGTATTTACAGTTTACAGGTGACATTTTAAAATGTTCGTGTAATACTTTATTGGACGGATAAATTTTAACCAAGGATTGAAAAATCGGCCCTTAAAGGAATCTTTAGGTACTTCATTCTGTATTTTAGATGAAATGTAAGGCCGTTATGTTTGCTTTAAAAGCCTATTGTAGCTTTTATTTAACTAGTTACTCCGGTAGATGTTATTATATTATTATTGCCCCTTTTTCATGTTTTCTCTCCATAAACGTTAAAAACATAGCCGAATAGGTGGAGGCGTTCTCGAGTTTTACGCTTAGTAACAAATTTTAGCGATTCATTTTTATTACATAATAGGTTAATTATATTATATGTTTCGGTTTTCTAGTGTATATTTTCCTAGTTACATATTTGAAGGTTTGTTTAATTTACGATAAGATATTTTAACACATATGGTAGTAATTTGTCTGTACATGTTTATCGTCATTTTTATTAAGACTTAATTAAATACCGTCTTACTACAACTTCATTTACATAATAGCTTCAGGCGGTGACTATTTAGTTATTAACAATATGAGTGCTTAGCAAGCAAGTGGAAGTAATTAATGTTTGTCTTTGAAAGTTTATGGTATGAGATGTTCCTATTGCGAGTGTATTATTGGTACAACTACAAGTCCATTATTCAAGTAGTATAATATATAGTTTTATTCGTGTAAATATAAGGTAAAATATCACTGCTGTTCACGGTATTCACTAGTGGTAACGCGTGGTCACCCAGTAGGGAAAATTATTTTCTTTTAAATATACTTTACTTACAGTTTCTACTCTTTTTGATTGTTTCAAATATTTGGTGTAACATTTATAATTTTGTTACGCACCTCATTTATAAAACAATTGCATATCTTATACAAATACAAATTCCAATAACAACCTCTTGAAAAAATAAATAGCAGAAAGAAAACTCATCAATAACATTCGTATTGATAATAAAATCTAATTCCAATCCACTTCAATATGGTAAATTCTTTCAACAAGTGAATAGAGTTTTGGCGGAGACGTCTTTGTGAAGTAATTGATAAACTTTGAAGACGGGCAGTCTAATTTACTTTTTTCACGGGTTGAAGATTTGTGTTCCGTGTGTTAGGTCTTTTCTTATTTCAATTAAGTATCTTGATAATGATAAATTATTGAAGAAAACTCTACTGTGCTATTTCATTATAATATTTATGTTGAACTAGCGGTCCGCCCCGGCTTCGCCCGTGGTATATATTTCGCAATAAAAGGTAGCCTATGTTCTTTCTCAAGGTCTAAAGATTATATGTGCCAAATTTCATCAAAATCGGTTGAGAGGTTTAAGCGGGAAAGCGTAACAGACAGACAGACAGAGTTACTTTTGCATTTATAATATTAAGTAGGGATATTTACTAGCTTATTTTTTCTTAATATATAAAGCTTGAAGCTTGAGTAAAAGTCACCTTTATTATTATTTGTATATGTCATAAGTTCGCATATTTTTTACTTTCGTTTTTGAGTGAAAAAGTTTAACTATTTATTTGGGAAATTTTCCTCTACTAATTTATCGTTCTCCATCACTCCTTATCCAATCAAGTTTTCCGTTCAAAAATACGCTAAATATTAATATCATAAACTATTTTATAAACACATCAATCGATGACTAAGCTTTTTGGTCAAATTGTTTATATTTCAAATATTTATGTATACAACTATCAAATTAGAGTAAAAACGCTTTTGATGTCAGGAAAATAATTTTACGATTACCTACATTTGAAGTGATTAACGGTAATATTAAATCGGTTAAGTGTGTGTCGGATCCACACAGCTGAGGGTTCTGTAGAGCTTTCGATAAAACGGACATTAGGTGGTAAAGCATTTTAAGGGGATTACTATGGTCAAAACCGAAAAACACCTTATACATATTGAATTTTGTTGAGGAAACTGTTGGTACGATTGTGTTAAAAAAAATATATGTGATACTCAAGGATATAATTAACAAAGTGTATTGTTTACTTTTCATTTTAGAACGGCCTAAACATAAAAAAATACATACAAATCAACCCCTTTTTGAATATAAAACGCATTTTGTTAGGAAAACGGCTACATATTTATACATGAAATTTATACCAAAAAATATGTTATGATATTTGTAACAATTTGTATTGATTGTTTTTTCAATTTTCATTATTATCGTTAAATTATCAAGAAAAAACTCGAATTTATAATAAAACCCACATAAAACCTCACCTCTATTGCATATTTTCGACGAAATTTGACGGTGTCAGTTCGACTCGGACGGGGGACTGTACGTGCGGTTTTTTTTGCAAAATAACGCTAAAATTCACCGAATTGAATGTTTTGTTAAATTAAACCAGATTGTAATAGGTATTTACATGAGCAGTTCATGAAATGAAAGTTAAAAATAGGTATGTAAAGATATAAAAATCTGTTTGTAAATGAGTTTTGTTTTTGAAAGGCGTCATTGAATAATATCCAGTGTTGATAATTTTTGACAGTAAAATATTATCAGAAAACACATACCTATAAAACAGTAACCAGACTTTCCCTGTGCCTTGAATATTTTTTAAAAAAGATTAATTGCTGTTCTAGGGTCCAAAACAATCCAAAGCCGGGAGATACTGACACAAAATTTTGGGTCATTTGTAACAGGATGCAGGCGGTTCTACAGTGGTCTTAGTACGCAATGACAAAAAGAAAAATGATGGTCAGAACAGTGGTACCGGCAGACTAGTCGCATGGGCTTAAGTCGAACTCATCGGATAAATTACGGAAGTCAAACGATTTCAAGTAACACATTAGTTTTAGGATTTACCGATAGCCCATAAAAAAGAAGTAGGCGGTAGTTTCATGCCATACTTTTCCGGTGTGATTTAGAGACCACAATACCGACGTGAATGCCTTGATTTAAAAAAAAATTAACCATTTGTACCAGGCTAATTTTTGCACAGGTAATCATCGTCCAGTAGTGAATATCGAAAATCGCAATCGAAAATCGAACGAAAATCGCCATGCCATACTTTTCAGACAGTTCCAAATGGTCGCCATACCGCCGAAAATCAGAATGTTTTTTTTTCGCTAAACGATTTATACCAGTATTGCATTTGGATTTTTGGAAAGTATTAGATAAAATGTGTCCATTATTATATTTGCCATACTTCTAGTAGGGGGAAAAGTGCTTAAAAAACTTATTTATTCGACACGTTTCAAAAATACGACTGTACAATACGTAAAATACTTGTTATAGTATGGGATCATTATATTTTGTTTGTTTGTATACAATTCTACCTACAAAAAGTTATCCCAGATTACAAAAAAACATGGGGCGGACGATTGTGAGATTTAAGCCAAGACGTAAAAAAAATTGACGATTCGTACCAGTATGGCATTTATGGCAAATATCTATTTGGAAAGTATGTGACGCAATGTGACCATTACTATATTTGCCTTACTTTTAATAGAGGAAAAAATAACTACGTTAAAAATAAAAAATAAAAGAGATTTGATATTATTAATTACATACTACATATTATTTATATGTGCTATTTATTAAATAGGTTTGATGTCGGTGCACGGGCTTAATACTAAGTGCTTAGTGCTTGGCACTTTGTTGGCACCGACTTTTTTTAACGTAGTTATTTTTATTTAATACACTTTAATAAAGTATTAGTCGGTTAAAAATTTGTGCCATACTGCTACAAACCGTTCAAAATCCGAATAAAATCTTACAATGAAAAACTTTATTATACAAATTCGCCTCCTCCCATAGGTATGGCATTATCACACTTCTGTTTATGATCATTCAGGAGCTGTTGAAAATAAATGTTGTGTGGTTTTATGAAACCACGGTAAAAGTGAAACTGTTCGAACGGTTCCGAACACTGCTTTGTGTAGCGCATGTCGCGTGACGGTCGGCTGCCGAGTAGGTATACCTACTTGGCAGCCGCGATACACGCGACATGCGCTACACAGACCAAAAAGTTTGAGATGATGTAATAAAAGTTTCACTTTAATAAAATTTAAGGTGGTACAAATCGTTTAGCAAAAAAAAATGCTGATTTTTGGCGGTATGGCGACCATTTGGAACTGTATGAAAAGTATGTCATGGCGATTTTCGTACATGGCTACTGGACGATGATTACCTGTGCAAAAATTAGCCTGGTACAAATGGTTGAATTGTTTATTTTTTAAATCAACGCATTCACGTCGGTATGGCGGGTGGTCACACCGGAAAAGTATGGTAGGACACTACCCTACTTCTTTTTTATGGGCTATCGGTAAATCCTAAAATTTTTATTTTATTTTATTCGATTACCATAGATATCGACACAACTAACACTGTATTCTTTGAACGGAAGGTATGACCCATATCAGTCATAGCTATGGCTCTGGTAACTTCAGTCGCAGGAAAATCGAAACACATTTTTTTTCATCATCGTCATTTCAAAGACGTAAGGGATTTAAAAAATTAACCTCTAACTTCAAAATACATAACAAGTCGAAAAAGACGTGATTTTTTGTTCGTTCCCCTATTTTTTTCGGTGTGTGTAGGTTGCATGCATATATTCGTAGGAATATAGGTATGAAGAGATATACAGAGAACGCTTAATATATTTGCCTGGTCACCATTACCATTCGATACACCATGACATGGTAGAGGCCGTTCTATAGAATTACGTCAAATAATGTACTCCATCTTTTATATCTCTGTAGGTGAGATGTTCTCCACCCTAGCCATCATCAGGTCTCCAGAATATAGTAGAGTCCGTTTTGAATAAAATTAATTTCTAAATCGGTGTTTTCTTAACTGTTCCCTACTCTAGAACTTATAATTACTTGCTTAGTCATCTTAAGGTCTCCAGAATGGGTCATGTAGTAGAGACTTTGCTTATAACGGTTAATTTTGAAAGATGAGTCTTCCTACATTACATTTACAACATACATAGTACACAATATTTACTATTCATAAATGTAATATGTTACTGCCTCTCAGAGAAAACATAAATTAGGTAGAAACCACTAACACATTACGATACAATACGATACATTTTACAATTCCATAATCTTTGGTCACTTTTACTTCAACAATGATGTATAGTATAGAGGGCGGTTAAAAAAACAAATTCAAATATAGTGACAGAATCATTAAGGTCGTTGAACCATGTAATTGCCTTAAACGAGTACAATACAACAATTGCATTTGCATTTGACAAGGTTATGTCATATTCATTGAAGTAAAAAATATATAATACAGATAAATTAAAACACGACTATACAAAAATGTATCTCTATATTTTTCATGTAGAATGAAGTCATGAATGAATGAATACCTATAATATCTCCTGCAAGGCTTCATGTTAATTAATTTAACAAATCATATATAAAAACACAATTTAAATAAAATGTGCTCAAAGCAAAACAAATACAAAAATCATCAAAGTAATAAGTCTTGTAAAAAAGAAATTCAAGTAACAATGTATTTCTATTCATTTCGCACGTCACACATATTAATGGAATTGGCAATCCAATTTGTGTTACGGTATGTGTAAATAGCTATAATCTAATGATAAAAATTACCCGAATTTACCGCTGATTCAATTTAATGCTATTTTTGCAGGCAAAGTTCGAAACGTTTTGGTTAAAGTAATGTGATTTAATTTTATTAATGCTTTTTGAAGTCAAACTTCTTTAGGCGCGTTGAGAGTAGAATTTCAAGGTCGTCATGGCTATACCGTCACGTCATGGAGTAAGGTGACGATTTTGGTATCTTTAAATCAAATGTTGCTCAAAATCATAAATGGCATTGAAATACATAGACATAATTAAACTTAAAAATATAATACGAGGGCATTTGATAATTAAATAGTTATGCTGCTGAGTTAACTATATTAATTAATTTAAATAAACGCGAGTTTAAACTCGTATAGTTATTAGTAAATTTTTATTATATTTCCTTCTGAAAATGTATAAAATAGAAGAAAAGTTTTAAACGTTGTGGAGTTTCGTTAGCTCGTGTTTGAGCAATTGTCGGCGAAAGTTATGTAACTATAATGCTTTTTAGATATATTTGTTAGGATTACAATTTAAAATTAGCCAAATAATGTAAGCTTAAATATTAAATGTTAACCTAAAGAAATGAAAACATTAAAAACTGAATTAAATCAATTTGTACGATTGAGTTTACACCTAAATAATCAAATCTTCAACTCAATGAAAGCCAATATTATTAGTTATTTTATATTTGGTAGCTAAAAGAATGTAACCTAATGTTGATGTGTAAAGTACTTAGATACCGACTGTACTTTTCTGATAACTGAAACTTGGTATGAAAACCAACAATAAATGGTGTTACCAAGAAGAATTCTTAAGACATTCTTCTATCATTATTCTCGTATTATATTATGATACTAAAGCTATGCAGTAGTAAATGTAGCTTTGTTTCTCTTATATATATAACAAAGCCTGTACATGGTATTACGAGGATCATTGAGATAAAACCGTGCATTTTTCTTGGAGAAAAATGTTAGTATGAATAGAGAGGGTAAATGATTTTTGCTAACCTCGTTGAAAATGCTCAGTTTAGTAATATAATAAGATCGCTACACGAGTAAAAGGAATAAGAATCTCACAAAAATTGCCTAACGAATAATCTGTGATTCAAAGATAATGACTACAAGCTCTACGTAGAGTATCTGCTCTATGTAGAGCCTCCATTTGAGCTTCTACTCTACGTAGAGCCTCTATAATATAATCTAAACGTTAATAAAGATACTGTCTACAAGCTTTATGTAGAGTTTCTGCTCTATGTAGAGCTTTCACAGAGCTTCTGCTCTAGGTAGAGCCTCTATATAATCTACACGTAATTTTAATAGACATTTAACCACTGTGTTAAAAAATACGTGTGGCACTCGAGGACTGCCGCGGTAAAGCTATTGCACAGCATCGCATCGCTGTGCCGGTTGGAGTGGGGGTTGTTAGGTTTTTTCGTTACGGAAATTTTACATTCTGTCGCCGCGCTCAGTCTGAGATAAAAGCTATGCAATAGCTTAAAATTACTTAAGAAAGAATTTGAATAATGTTTACATAATCATCAGAATTGTAATAGCTATTATAAAACTTCGTAACATTTTCAGAACTGTACCTAACAAGAGTTCACATCTAAAACTTAATTCTTGTTAAAGTTAAAATAAACACAATCCATTTCTCAGGCGACATTTGATTTATCCCGAATATGATATCGGGTGGAAACTTAATCCAATTTCGGTTTTAATATTAATTAATGAAGTTTTCATCTAAATTCTATCAAAGAGACAATAACCGCTTTTAGAGGCAACATTATTTTGTATTAACGGACTTTTAATTATAGCTTTTGGTATCGCTTTTCAATTATCGTTATATTGTTTATGATGTATGTATATACCAACTAGGAAATAATTTTTATGTATTGAAAATACGTAGTGAAAGTAGAAGAATTATATTATATAACGGCAATTATAAAAATTTGATATTCCTATTTAATGATCGTCGTTCATTGATGACGAACATACGAATTGTCACATTACAATCTTCTTATATATAAAATTCTCGTGTCACAATGTTAGTCTGCATACTCCTCCGAAACGGGTGGACCGATTCTCATGAAATTTTCTGTGCATATCGGGTAAGTCTGAGAATCGGCCAACATCTATTTTTCATATGTACACCACGGGCGAAGCCGGGGCGGACCGCTAGTAATATATATAAATCTCGTGTCACAATGTTTGTCCTCAATGGACTCCTAAACCACTTAACCGATTATAATAAAATTCGCACACCATGTGCAGTTCGATCCAACTTGAGAGATAGGATAGGTTTTATCCCGGAAATACCACGGGAAAGGGAACTATGCGGGGTTTTCTCTGAAAACGCGGGCGAAGCCGCGGGCGGAAAGCTAGTAAATTATAAAGACTTAGCATTAGTTCTGTATAATAAAGAGTTGATTAATATATTTATGTAGGATCGGGGCCAAATGAAAAACACTTTGAACTTCTTGA
>CAJQZN010036280.1:0-20893 GCA_907164685.1 Colias eurytheme | reverse complement strand
AGAAACATCAATTAATCATACATCTCACCTCATCATCCCACATTTATGCTAACATTCATCAGCTCAGTATTACATTATTAAAATTATCTCAGCATTTACACTGTATTAAATTATTGTCTGTTTGGTCGCAAGAAGGTACCAAGCTTAAACTTCTTGATCTTTTATGCGGATTACGTAATTGCATAGTTTAATTATAATAACAGTATGTTGTCTTGTTATTATTTCATATAAGTTCTCATTCCGTTTATTGTAGGTAGCAACAAGATGTGTATTGTGTACATTTATTGCTAAATTTTATCAAGTTACATTTCTTTATACACTCACGATTATCATCATTTAAAAATACTTATACATATATTATGTAGTTTATTTCATCACTTTTTATCTCATATCAACTATTTTTCGATAGTAAATTTAATATACATACATAATACGATACGTATGTGCCATAAAAATTATAATACAAATAAATTAAATGGTTCGTTAATAAAAATTGTCATACGTTATTGATAACAAACCACTGGTTATCAGAATCTATTTCTTAAATAATAAATCTAATATCTAATATATTATATTATAAAGGCGAAAGTTTGTAAGGATGTATGGATGTATGGATGTTTGTTACTCTTTCACGTAAAAACTACTGAACCGATTACAATGAAATTTAGCACACATATAGAAGGTAACTTGGATTAACACATAGGATAGTTTTTATCCCGGAAATCCCACGGGAACGGTAACTATGCGGGTTTTCCTTTGCAAACGCGGGCGAAGCCGCGGGCGGAAATCTAGTTGTCAACATAATATCCAACACACCCGCCAGCAACGCTTCCTTATACTTTAATAACGTTCCCATATCGATATTATCTATGTAAACAATATCTATCTCTATTTATCCGATAAAAGTATTAGAAAAGCATTAACCATAGGCCCTTATTAATTCTTTATATTATTTTATAACGAGATATAGGTAATAGGTATATCTATGAATAATCTATTTCTCAATTACATTTTTCTTGTAAATTTTATTTAAAGCTGTGAAACTTAATATGTATTTTAAATAATGGGAATATGAATAAATTTTAATTAAATTGTCAAAACAAAGTTTGTATTTTTGTATTGTATTTTGGTATTTTTTATAAATTGTAGAGCCGTATTTAGGTGTACGCGTCAGGTCCGAAATATTTTTTTAATATACAATATAGGTAAATAAATTAATTAAATGTTACATAATATTATAATGTGTTCATTTATCAACTCAATAAATTTCATTGTCATGTTGGTATGTTTATCAAGAATTTCTTCTACAGAAAATATCTACAGAAATTTAAATTGATTGATTATTTGACGTTAAATTAAATTTAACAAGATGAAATAGATATTAAAAAGTTAGATTAAAATCTATTCAATTACACCTACTTTATTTAATAATCAAAATAACACTCTTCAAAATTTTAAAATTTCATTCATAAAAAATGATAAATGTGATCGTTCGTCCACACGTTTTAAACTATTTTTATCGATATGTAAGTGTCTTGAGGATGATATAATATTTCTGTCATCCATAAAACAATGGCAGCTATTTTTGATTTTTATTGCTATCGGCTCCATTTGTGAATTTTCATACTCACAGCATGAAAATACGCGTTATTTATCTTAAAAAAAATATGATTTCTTTTTAAAATATTGTGTAATATTTAAATCATTTATAATTAAAGCAAATACGATTATTATTCAAACTCTCAAACTTTTATAAATAACTACAACAAAAACACTAACATAAGCTCCATATAAAAAACACCGGTAGCATATTCCGTTCACCAATTACTTACGTTACACAAACACAACACAATCACTTAAACTTTGTAACATCCGTAATTTGGTCGTGTTATACGTGCGTTCATGAAAACGCTAAACTCCCGTCTGAGTACGCGCGCCGAACGACGCGACTGCAATGCGACCTCTATCTTATCACTGTGGTCTATGGGTACGGAATAGCCGGCTTTCTACAAATTTACGTTTTAAAAAGTTTTTTCAATTTACTCCAAGAAGAGTTTTAGTTTTTTTTTTAATCTATAAGGGTTATAAAGTAGCAGTGTAAAATTTTTATAGGAAGACTATAGCAAACCGGGCGAACTCCGTTTCGCCACCAGAGACACCTTTTCTTTGCTATAGACCTCACGGAGTTTGAGACCATTCCAACGAATGCAAAACCGTGGAAATAGGTTCGTGCGTTCTGGAGTTATAGGAAGGAAAAGCCGACTTATTTTTATATAGTAGATATTGTGATAATTGATAGTGTCATCAGTCATCACTTTATTGTCTTATAGGGGGGTATGAATAGGTTCGGATTTTATGTTTTAATTTTAAAAGGATTATTTAAATTATCTTAATAAGAATTTAAGTCTGTTTTTTCTTAATTTATAGTGTAAGTTATAAAGTACCTACCAGTGTAAAAGATTTATGTAGAGTTGTGATAATAGATAATGTCATTATTGAATTAAATGAAGAATATAAAAATTAGATCATCTCACCTCGTGATCTTTACAATCCTTAAAAATACATAATAGGTTGTTTATTAGAAAAAAAAACTAAAAATAGTCCCTATAATGCACTTAGAACTAAAATATCTTACTGCACCAAGTTTTCTTATTACATGATTATTTTCTTACACGTGTTCATTTTCTAGTATTTGTACGGAATTCGAGAGGCCATATTTAAAACAATGTTACATAAATGTGTATTAAAATTTTCGTTTTTTACTTCTTTTGGCAACGCTGACTTGCAATTTATAGCTTCGCATTGAAATATAAATACAGTGTTTTTCAAGTATAGATACATGGTTTTTGTAAAAGTTCATCGGATCAAGGTTTTTACATTAAATTGAACAAAAAGAGTCAGTAATAAATTTATAAGCTTTTTAAAACAAATGAATGAATTTTACATTAAATAAAAAAATACGTAATTATGTAATATCAATCAATGGAAAAGTTTTAAAATGCTTGCTTTACTTATTACTTTATATTTATATTAATGTTATGATATGATATAAATAAAATCAGAAATATACCTCTAAATAACAAGAGAACATAAATCTTAAATTGATAATTAGTAAAACTCAAACCGGACGGATTATTAAAACCGTATAATCCCGGTAAAATGAAAAGCACTTAACGTAAAAATTCAATTCTCACGGAAGAAGATTGCGATAAGCATAATAAAGTTGGGTGTAATGGGGGAAATTTGAGTGGTTCGCTAATAAAGCATCATTTTACTGCAGCCATTCATCTTACTGAGGTACTGATATAATCAATCCGCAATTTCAACGCTAATACTCTTTGGAATTGATTTCATTGGGTACAAAACCGTAAACCCGAATCTTAACTTTTTATCTATAATATACTGTTGATAGTTTAGGTGAACTTATTCTCTAATATTCTAAGATAATAACGGTGAGAAATATAACACAAAGAAAGAGCTTATGTGCCGAGCTAACGTGTCAGAAGTGAAACTTCTTTGGCAAGATTCATACCAAAATTGTCGTGACAGTATTGCCGCGATGTGAAATAAATTTTACTCTCAACGCACCTAAAGAAGTTTCACTTCAAAAGTTATTTATTTTTCTACTTTCATGACGTACCTAACATCTTTTTATCATATTATTAATTCTTTTATGCAATTTACGGAAAATAACAAGCACATTTTTCCCTGAAGCACTATAAAATATAAAAGTCTGATACAATAATTAGAGTTATATAACGTTGCAATTTGGTCGGTTAATAATTAAGGGTTTACATAACACAGATTGGATATGTATTTGTAAGTCAGAACCACTGTATATGCTAATTTGGCACAATATATTGAGAAGACGATCAGAATAGATTGATATGGAATAAATACTAGTACTTTTGTATTACACTTATTAAAATTGATTTCAATTAAACTGGCTTTATCCATACTAATATTATAAATGCGAAAGTAACTCCGTCTGTCTGTCTGTTACTCAATCACGCCTTAACTACTGAACCAATTTGCATGAAAGTTGGTATTGAGATATTTTGATACTTGAGAAAGGACATAGGATAGGTTTTATCCCGGAAATCCTACGGGAACGGGTTTTTCTTTGAAAACGCGGGCGAAGCCGCGGGCGGAAAGCTAGTAAGTAATAAATAGTAAGTTAGTTTAGAAATGAATTATTGATATGATTATATTATACTAGTATTAATAAGTCCTTTAAATGACACACATAAGAATCGCTTACTTTTCCTATCTGAAACAGAAAAAAAGTCCAAAAAATTCGAGCTCTATATTGGATAAACTAAAAGATGTATAAATTTGATATTTTTGGTTGTATGGAATTCAAATACTTTGTAAATTTAAAAAACTAAAAGATATAACCAAAAATAAGTATAACATTTCATATAATATTTTATATTTTATATCTAAATAATATTATTATACTACAACATTAATGTATAAGTTGATAAATTAACCTCTGAAAACACATTTTATACAATTAAGTGCAGATTATCTCAACTAAGCAAGTACGTGTAGTTGAAAACACGTTCAGCAAACAATTTAAAACTGCTGAATCGACATCATTAAGATCTTAGCAAACCAAATATCGGTCAAAGCAAAACGTTGAATGCATCCCAAAGCCTCTGAATCCCGCAATATTTTTGTAGTGTACGAGTAAGCTTTGATTTCGAAGTTTTCTTTTATCTCGATTCTAGAAAGATTTAGAAGGTGTACGGATTTGTGGATAACTTTACATTATTTGCTTATAACTAATGTGTGAAAGTGAAGAAGTATCTTTCAATTATATCAATACGAACATTTGCTATTTGCCTGTTAAATTAGTCGTTAAATACATTAAATTTCATCATAATGAATTATTTAGGTTAGGAAAAAATAATCTTAATAATTATCTATCTTATGAAAACAAATAAGTGGATGCTTTGATCTTAATTTTCTCTCCTTCAATGATGTTTCGTTTGCCTGTAAAATTGGTCTTTAAAACACAGTATACATTAATTTGTGTCTCACCGAGTAATTAGATAAAGAAACTTTCCAAAAAAGCATCTTAATTTAAACTGTTGTAACCTTTCAAAGATAATGGCTAAAGTAGTCCTATCTTAATTAATCTATTATGAACTCAAGAGGTGCGTTCATTAAATTTTATTTGTATTAGATGTACTTACGAGTAGATCATAATGAACTAGATATACAAAGTTAAACAATTTAGCAAATATGTCAGTCTATAACCTTTAATTGCTATATAGGTACCTATAATAATTATACAGTTACCACCTAAATGTATTTAGCTCTTAGATATTTATTAATTTATTTAAACGAATTTGCATTACAAGACTCTAAATATTTTATACAATACTTAATACTTACATATATTACAACTAGCTGTACTCACTTTACCCGCAGTGCTCAGCTCATGTTGGCCTTAGCGTGATGATATATAGCCCTCCTCGATAAATGGGCTATCCGACACCGAAACAATTTTTCAAATCGGTACAGTAGTTCCTGAGATTAGCGCGTTCAAACAACCAAAGTCTTCAGCTTTATAATATTAGTATTTACAATATTGTATAGTAGTTTTTAAGCTTATTTGGTACGCACGAACAAATAAGTATATAGGTATTAATCTATACTAATATTATAAAGCTGAAGAGTTTGTTTGTTTGAACGCGCTAATCTCAGGAACTACTGTTCCGATTTGAAAAATTGTTTCGGTGTCGGATAGCCCATTTATCGAGCGGAGCACAGCTAGTTGAAATATTTTACAATATTTCTGCATATCTCATGCTATTATTAGTGTTATTATCCCAGTAAATCCCAAACTCATAATATATCAAGACATGAAATTAACTAACGCATCTAATATTACCTTATAATAATATCGCTCGAGAGGCCCATCGTTCTTAACAGGCGTAATCTCTTTTTTGCTTATAGGCTAGGAAAAAAATGACAGTGATAAAGCGATGTCTCTAATTCGTCCTGAGGGAACGTTTATGTTTGAAACATTACCTACGGAATTGGAAAATATTTAATTATACATGGTTGTTTGTGAAGGTCAGATTTCAAAATTTCCATTAGCTTCTGAAATACTTTTTGGTTGAATGGTGTTAGAATTTTAAAGTATTTAGTACATAATATTATGTGATTTTAAAGCTACGTATGTATTATTTTAGGGCAAGTTTAAAATTAATTACTTCACTTCACTGATTTAATTCACAATTGAGAAGATACATAATACAATACAACTGTATAAAGGTGCCCTATATGTCTATAAATATAATTTCACATCAATCTTGTACAGTAAAGCAAGACAATAGTTCATTAGGGCAATAGAAGCTCTATAAGATTAAATTATAATTCATCTTCACACATTGTCTTTTATAATATATTTCATTAGCGAAAGCTGTATTTTTTCTTTACCTTCAGGTACTATTTTTATATTAAAACATCTTATAATTAGCCATAACAATATCTAATTGGAATATTGATTACTCAAAACATAACTTCGTTGAACTTACGCCTTAAAGTTTTCTGACGCGGCTCAAGATTCAATCTATTAGTGATTCAGTTTATTTGTTGTGCAAATTGTGTGGTAAGTAAGGTTCACTAATAAATTATTGATTTAATACTATTTACTTTTGGATTGAGAGCATCGTAATACAATTTGAGTAAAGTTGTTTTATCTAGGATCTGATTTATGTCGACAAATTTAAAATTAAAAATTCGCCGAAAAGGCGTGAACCAAAAGCGGGTCTACAATATTCGACTTTTCACGAGTATTACAAAGTATTATGTAAGAGTAAGAAAAGCTAACACACACACATGTATATAGAACCTTGTGTAATTTGGACCCAATTATATTATAATACCAAGTCAGTATAATGCAATCAAAGTACAAGAAATAGGATTTTCTAGTCCATTTTATATTTATTTCAAAGATAACAAGTTATAACTGTATATATGTACTATAAATCACGCTTTAACGGTGATATTTCGAGTGTATCTTCAATAATTACGTCAGCATTCAGTATTCTTTGAAACCACTCTAAGAGCTAGCGCGCACCAGCAACTTTGTCTCCGCAACTATTTTGTCTCTCCCATCAATTTGTATGGGGAGTTGCGTCGCTACGTGCGCGCACTTTCATACTAGCCCATAGGTTGGAGAGACAAAATAGTTGCGGAGACTAAAAAGTTGCGGAGACAAAGTTGCTCGTGCGCGCTCGCTCTAAGATTTTTAATCATTCACAAGGACTTCAGAGCCGATCAATCTAGACAGGTGTCAGTTTTCGATTCACGGAAATTGCCGGTATCGCAAAGCCTTCGAGTAAATCCTATTTAACTGGAATCTCCGATCGAACAGTTTTCATCATTCATTAGGCGGGTCTCTACAGAGCGAGCATCCTCGCGAAGCGATTGCGTAAGCGTACTTCGTCAAGCGGGTCAGTGTGCTAACAGCTTGGACGCGGTTCGTTTAAAGAAAATGGCGGAAACACGTGTATGCGTCATGTGCTTGTATTAGTAGAACTGATTTGCCGGTTGTATGAAGCTAACTATTTATTTACTCACTAGCTTTCTGCCCGCTGCTTCGCCCGCGTTTTCAAAGACAAACCCGCATGGTTCCTGTTCCCGTGGGATTCTCGGGATAAAACTTACCCTATGTGTTAATCCAAGCTACCCTCTATATGTGTGATAAATTTCATAGTAATTGGTTCAGTAGTATTTGCGTGAAAGAGTAACACATCCATCCTCACAAATTTTCGCATTTATAATATTAGTAGGAAGTAGGATGTGCTTCGGCCGGCCACGTCCACACTGACCAAGCTGCTTTACGCAGTTATTGCCTCGCGAGGCTGCTCGCTCTGTGTGGACATTCCCATTCAATTAATGAACCACAGAATTGATTATAATATCTTGTCTGTTTAAAGAATATTGGAAACGTGTTCAAACTGTGATTTTTGATGTGATTTAAAGAAAGATACTTTTAGTATTTCCATTTTGAGCACCTGAAATATTGATAAAATCCAGTGGAAAGTTTTATCTAAATTGGCGGGTTCTGACTTTTGTGAGTTTAAGGTATCTTAAAATATATGAGATTATATTATTATAAACTATTTCTGTGCATAAAATAGTTTCTATAATCATTGCATACACTTATTTCTACACATAAAAAAATACTTTAAATAACGAATAGTCTATTAACTCAGATTTACTTTATTTCATCCATATCTTATTTAAAATTACAATAAATGATTGGACCGTACTACGTCCACAATGCAGTGCACGCCAAATATTTGCGATAGCCACACAAACATTTGTTGTAGTATGCGACACCACAATACAGGATTATTCCGTGTATTCCCAATTGTATACTATTTAAATACCCTCATTTGCTTGTGTTTGTATCAATTACAACTTGCTCTTACGCTTGCATGGGTTTAATGAAAGTTTCTAGTTGAACTGTTTAGTCTGTTGTTTAGTAGCTGTATCGTTTATGGTCGTGGTAATAAGGATCGCTATAAGTTACTTTGTAGTGTATTAATTTTAATATAATGATAAAAGCTTCATATTACAGAAACTATTATAATAGACTTTAAAAATCAGTGTTGGATAAGGTGGAAAGTTATGATATCCAGATTTTATTTGTCAATATATTAGAATTATAAAAATTTACCGAAATGATGATATAGTCTTTTTATCGAAATGTAGAATAATTACTCACAACTGGTAAAAAGCAAGACCTCGAAAAAAGAAATACAAAGCAACTCATTCTTTTCAAACAGCTTTTAAAAATATGAAGGTTTCTGTGAATATAGTTATATCAGCCACTTTGGCTGTTTTTAGTAAAGCTTGATAATAATACAATGAACAAAATACTTTTAATAGTTTTCTTTGCGGTTAAAAAAATATTTTCTGTGTGTTATCTATGCTTATATTATAATGCTGGAGAGATTTTTTGTTTGAACGCGCTAATCTCAGGAATTACTGGTTCGATTTGAAAAATTATTTCGGTGTTAGATAGCCCATTCATCGAGTAAGGCTATATGATATATATCATCACGCTAAGCCCAATAGTAGCGGAGCAACGCGGGTAAAACCGCGTGGCACAGCTAGTACAAAATATATAGATTCGTGTCCGTTATACTATATTAAGTCTTGATCACATTAAAATAAATTATGTTTTATGGAATCGTTTAAATTTACTTAATTTTGGGACATGGCTTTATACTACTCAGACTAGCTGCTCCGCGTGGTTTCACCCCCGTGGCTCCACTCCTGAGAGTGATAATATATATATATATATATATATACCTTGCCTAGCCTTCCTCGATAAATGAGCTATCTAACACCGAAAGAATTTTTCAAATCGGACCAGTAGTTCCCGAGATTAGCGCGTTCAAACAAACAAACTTCTCTCTTCAGCTTTATAATATTATTAGTATAGATTCCTTGGATTATTTCACTTCACATAACTCTTCGACTTTTCTCTCCTATTCGATATGATTTATTACCTGCCTATCCGATCTGAATTCGGAGGAATACAAAAGACGAACTTTTGTACAAACTTTTATTCTCAGTTTGAATAGCACAATGGAAGCCAATTATTTAAATCTACTATTTTAACGCTACATTTTTCAAGATTATAATATTGTAGTGTAGCTAGAGCTAATCAAAAGTTGTTCTTACAAGATACTGTTATCACTTAGATATAATAATAATTAACAACCTATTCTCAGACCTATTGAATATACGCATAAAGAGTTCAATTGATTTCGGAGGCAGTTGATTACATAAACTTGAATACGAGTAGATGCTATTTTTCGGTCATACTACCAAAAGAAAAACGTCAATCACGGCTAGACACATAAACTGTATTCATTTTGGCTCGTAACATTCAAGCAATGTTATTGGTACAATCTCGGTTGGTTGGAGCAATTTCAGTTGTTCTCTAAATTGCCCCTGCTTGCCTATACACATCACAATTAAGGAGCCAATTCCAATATTGCCCCTGCCGCAGGTACGTGAGTAGCCGGTCTTAAGATGATGTCTATGCATAAACAGTCTTCACTGCAGTCACTTGTTTCAGTTTAAAACAAAAGACACATGAAGTTTGGGAGACGAGAGATGCATCGGCACGGAATGGGGTCGCTTGCAGCGTGTTAAATTTATGCAGTCACAATTTATAGAAGTGGGTTAGAGGTTAAGTCTAGACCTTAACTGCATCATTTACGTCACTTTATAATTGTTTAGATGCACAATTTTAATTGTTTTAAAGATTAACAATGTCGCTGTTACAAGAATATCTTTGCAATTCATAGTTTCGCTCAGCAATGCATATTTAAAGCATATTGGAATTCCATTGAAAAAGTGTACTTATTAATTGCTTTATAGATTAAAAAAATCAGGTTTACTGTAACAAGAACATCTGGAATGCATAATTTCAACAGCGCATAATAAAAGTATATCTGAATTGAAAGCTTTAAAAGTCTACTAAACCTTTCCAATCGTTTTGCCTCAAATATTTCCATTGTAAATGAAAGCAAAGCTATCAGAACATTCTATTTGCATTTTTGTGTATCAAAGTGTTGAAAACAAATCCTCTTGCTAGCCTATTCGATTCACCGTTCGTTTTACACGCAACTGAAATTCGATTGTCAGTTTTAAAGCACAATAAAAACGGAAGAGTTTATCGCCCAGTAAAGCCAATAAGGATCAGTTTGACCTTTATGAAACCGCTCACTTGACTCGTTTTATCCGTACGAAGGGAATCTTTTCATTTTTTCGATCCGTTGATTTACACGTGGCGGCAGAATATGTCATTTTGATGTAAGTACGTGTTCATTTGAGATAGCGTTAGTTTTTAGAAATCTTGGGATAGTAGAGTATTAAAATAATTTAATTGTGGATGCAAAATGAATGGAGATACGATGCTTAGAGATTTTATTTACGAGTATCGGTTTAATTTGAGTAATGAGCATAACGATATTAATCTTAAAAAGAAAATGACGAATTATTTATTTTTTAATGTTTAGAAAATTTTGATTGATGATTTCGACCTTATTATGCATGCAGAAAAATCGAACATTTAAATATTATATTGCCTTAAAACCTCCTCTGTCTTCTGACGAATGCTCTATTGAAAAGGTTCCGCCGTTTCGGTATCTACTGTGCAAATAGACTAAATTTTTTATGGTAATATCTAAGATGAAATAATAATTTTTCGCTTAAACGCTATCCCGTTTATATAATGTGCGATTTCTTTCTATGAAATTTATGTTGACCGATTAGAATAGTTCTCTAGTTCACTATAAATTGCTGAACTTTTAGCAACAATTTAAACTGAACCTTACCATACGAATACTTGTGGGTAGTATAAATTCCAGTAAAATGGTTTAATTAAATAATTAATGTATGGCTATCCTAGTAAATTCTACAAAATAATAATGTAGAAGTAGTTTTATATGCTACGTTTTTTTATTTTATTACACTTTTGCTATTAGACATTTTGTGTCGATTTTTTGTAAAATTTTAGTTAAATTAGGTATATAGATTTGTGGCGACAATCTTGGATAATTTCACATTATTTTTTAAATTTTTCCACGTTTTATTATGTCAGCTTCACATGCTGTTGAAGCTTTTTGGTCGAGTTTTGGTAAATTTAAAAATAGGATTAGAGTTAAGTTGTTGTTTCCAAAAACAAATCTTTTAAATGGGTTCTTTAAGATGAAAATTTTTCCAGAACGATTACCACATTATAACGACAAAAAGCTACTTCCTAATATTATGTGAAAATAAATTTCGTATTCATAAAGCGGCTGAAAGCGCTTGAAAAACATAATATAGCTGCATAAGCTTCGACATTCTTATGGAACAGAAAAGCAAAAGCAAATGGGATGAAGAGAGAAACGAAGAATTAAGCCGCATTTCCATTCGCTTTTTAACTTTGTAACAAAATACTGTTTGTACTGAAAGCCTGTTGTTTCTTATCTATTATTTGCTGTGTCTCAAAATCAGACGGTTCTCGGAACTGTATGAATGGTTTTAATAAGAGCTGTGTGAGCTTTAAGAGACAGACGTCGTTTTCTAGTCGTTATAAGATGAGTGTTTACAATTTTTCAATTGGAGAGTGTGTTTTAGTTTTGTTTTAGTTTTTTAGTAAATATGAATGATTTATTATTGAGGTATGAAAAATATTAATAGTAGGTACTTTCTTTCATTCACATATCTATGATATCAGTAAAATGTGTAACTGTTCATTAAAAATGTCATTTTAACCAATCTTTATATTAGAAATGACTGCTACGAAAACTTTTTTTCGCGTGACCTTTTTTGAGCACTCGAATCGGTAAAAAGGTGGTAAAAAGCATACCGTCGTAAAATGACATACACGATTTTAAATTTGCTACGACCATAGGTACCTTTTTTTTAAGTGGGGAAATCTTGCATAGATACCCACGGCGTCCGGGGGTTATGTCGGATTCCTACCGATCAAAACCCCACTGTGTTCCGTCAAGCTGCATCAACGAGAGGGCCCGGGTATTAGTAGAATTCAATAACGACCATAGGTACCTACCTACCTACTTCGTGCGCATCGCCTTATATCGTGTTTTAATTTCGAGACTTATGTGTTGATTTTCTTTAAATTCTTTTACAATAAAGAAATTGAGTTAATATTTTTAATTTTTGTTCTTCTCTGCCTAACCTAATTTCTATTTTTGTATTTGAGGTACCTATATCGGCTGTTTCCTTTTCAAATAGCTAGTTTGGGTGGGTAGGGCGCCGTGACAAAAAACTTAACATGAAACTGCGCCGCGAGCTGAAAAAGATTGGGAACCCCTGCCCTAGAGTATGAACAATTGCAGTAAACTTATATTTTAGAACAAGTAGTAGATTTACCAAACCGACATTTACTCCATCGGGAATGGAACCTAAGGCCTCATCATACTTTATCATACTTATTACCTTTCTTTATAAATATTATAGGTTATTTTTTTTAAATTGTGACGCCTCTAGCTCTTATCATTGGAGCACTTTATTTACATGGACAAAATATACAGAATAAAGTCCATATTTCTCACACGTTTAGAAAATTCTAGAAATATGTTAGGAACACAATCGCAATTCGGATAAACTGCTAACTTATATTTGAAGCCATGTTTCTGGCAAGCGTATCTGGAGCGAGGATAAAAATATGAATCAAAATGAATAGGATTAAAATTCGTTGTCTTTTTGTGAACGCTCGTTATTCAAGATTTTAATAATCTATTGAAAGCGGCAGCTTTGTTAGAAGAGTCGATATTTCTCGTATTTTTGAGACTCAATTATAATATTTGTATACTGTTTGCTAATATAATTGTATATACAATGCCTTCATATTGATAAAACAAAAGGCAGTATCAGTAACTTATTCATATTAAATTCGCTTTCGCCCGCGTCTACATAATAAAACCTTCATCGAAAACCATAGCTTGGTTTTCGATGAAAACAGAATGAAAATCGGTGGAGTAGATTTTGTTTGTAGATTTTAGACAGACACAACGGAGAATTTTGTTACATAAGATGTAGTGATGTATACGTAAAAATATTGTGCAATTAAAACATTAAATAAACAAACAGCAACTTGGACATTTATAAACCTATATAACTTTATTATTAAGATCGGAATTGGCTAATAAACACTAATCACCTCCTACGCAATCTCAAATCCTTAGATATCGATTGATTCCTTGGAAGAAAGTTAAAAATAGCTCCGTCGATTTCAGTCTAGTATTAGAAGGCAATCCTTCCAACAAATTGTGGGGTGCTAAATACGATCACCTTGCTCCGGTAGCCAATTACTAGCAACTGTAATGATGTCGTTTACTCGGGATAATAGTATATAATAGTGTTCTATTTATAGAAGAAAATATACCTTTTGATAAATTATATGTCACAAAGGAAGTGTATTTGATTGGTACGGATTCCTGTTATAATAGTTCATAGGATGAATAGATCTTGACTATTTGGTTATTTTTAGTTTTATATTAGGCCTTCGATACCTATAGATTTACTAGTAGGTTCCAGTTAGTAGGTAGGTAGTAGGTACTAAGCAAGCTTTAGTGAGTAAAAATGATTTTTTTTACTTGCTAAAGCTTGCTTATTTGAGAGTTCTGAGGACATAAAATATTTTTTTTGAAGTGAAACTTCTTTATCGGGGTTGGAAAAAAATTTAGTGTAACATTTTTTCGTTACGCGCCGTCTTTTTCTTATCCCTACCACGCGTGATTCGACGTATTTCTGTAAAGTTGCATATAGTAAATTATTTTTTGAAAAATAAGGTCATAAAGAAGTTTCACTTCTTACGTGTGTACACTAGTACACGCACACATTTTTTTATCAATATTATGCGTACGTATGCGTTAAAAAGCTAAGTGCAAACAGGACACTCAGAATTCACTCGCAGCACTCTTCAAAATGTTTTGAATAAATAACATTAAGTATGTTCGAGTACAAACACATTTTGCCTTAACGAAAGGCTTACAGGCTTACGTATAAACCGGCTAATCCAGTGCTGAATGCCCATTAATTTTGTAAGATTTCCTTCGCTTGCAGAAGAGCCTACAGATTTAATACAGGAATCGATTGAGCTGTTACGCGAACGTTAATCGACGACATGTATTGTCGTGATTGTGCCTATACTATATATTATGTATACTTAAGCTCCAAGGATACAGTTCACTAATGATGTCATTAATATTAATTACCGTTGATCTTTGAGGAACTGCTTAACACCTGCCAATACTGTGACGAATTTAGTAACATATGGAACATAACCCTTCTTCTGATGCAGGGCCGATTTTTCAATCCTTGGTTAAAATTTATCCGTCCAATAAAGTATTACACGAACATTTTAAAATGTCACCTGTAAACTGTCATATACGGACAATGAGAATACATTTTTGAAATGGTAGTTAAATACGTTATTCGATGAATAAGTTTTAACCAAGGATTGAAAAATCAGCCCGCAGTCGAATAAATAAATGAGTCGTTACGAAACTCGTAGTTGTCAAAGGCGATGAAAACTAAAAATAATACGTACAAAAAAGAAACCTTCCGATACAGTCGGTTAAACGAGTCGCTACGAAAGTCGCAGTCGTGAATTGTTGAGGAAAGTAAAAAACTCATATAGTAAGTAATCGGATATAAACAAACAAGAACACAATTTTATAAAAACGTTGCATTATAGTTATAATTTTATACTGTTTTACTTTAATAAATTATTATGCCTGGTCGCATTAGGTGCATTAAGTGCTATATCTTAAAATGCCCTTTAAGTCTGCCCCAGTGAATTTAAGTGTCCTAGTAAAAAACAAGTTTTCAAATTTCCACCCGTCAGCATTTCACAAAGCGTTAAAGTAGTATTATGTTAATGTAATTTAAGTGCAAGAAAATCTTTCTTTCATTTCATTTTTAAAAGCGACAAATAGGAGCGTCGCGGACATTTTTCCGTTTCACAGGTATTTTCGCTCCAGGCATTTTCCTCAATTTGTGCCTACGCCTTGTGACGTAACAAATAAAATTACATACCTTCGTTGTGTATACATGTAGCTTTTTCTTTGTCGTACCCTATTTGCATTCTAAACTTCGCCTCTGTATTATTTTACGAAACTATTTTGTGCTATTATTTTGTAACATATTAATATTAAATGAGATTTTGATTACAATGGAATTTAGCTCATATAATATAGATGGTAACTTTGATTACCACATAGGATAGATTTTATTCCGGAAATCCTACAGGAACGGTAACTATGCGGGTTTTTTCTTTGAAAACGCGGGCGAAACCGCGGGTGGAAAGCTAGTTCTAGGACCTATAGTTATTCATAATATTTTAATTCATTACCATGTTTCCAATTAAGTTAATAAATGAGATTACCTATTTACGAGCATCACTAATATTATTTCGTATACTTTTATTATATTTTTCCAGAACCAGAATACTTTTGCCTTTATACTTGTATTCCTTACATCATTATTTCCATAACGAAAAGAATTGTCTTGCAAAGCAGATTATGCAACCGTGGTTGAAATATAACAACTTGAATGACGAGGTCTGAGGAGATCAGATTTATTTCCTGTAACAGCTTTAGCTTTGTTTGCGAGTGCATAAATCGGTCGGAGCTTTGAAGTATTGTGACTGAAACAAATGTTGGGTTTTCCTGTTTGATTTTTATTGTTTTTGTTGATATTGTTATCGAATTTTCTTACTAATATAGAGACGTCTTATTAGCATTAAATTATACCTTAATGTAAAAGCTTTGTAAATAGCACTAAATGAAATGATACGCAGATAAACTGAAATTTAAAAGGCTGCAATGAATGTAAATCAAAATATTTAATACTAATGAACGAATGATCTGAATAATTAAGGGTACAAAATGAATTAATTGGGCATGTTTTTACATAATTTAGTCCTTATAAACGAGAGAAATTTTCTTGACTTGCTAATAAATAATAATTAATTGCACAAAGTCGGTGTACTTTGTTCAATTATAACCACTCTATTAACTTCACATTGTTCATAACCTACTCTTTAAATCTACCACTTATTTTATTAATATTTTTCTGCAATATTGTACGTGTTTTAATAGAAAATCTCTAACACATATCACTCGATCTCTTATTATGATCTATCGGAGCGAAAACGTCTTCACAGTTCATTGCATTTTGTAACTGGTAAAATATTATATCGTCGTATTCAAGGCGTATCTCTATGTACGTGCTGAATTATATGTGAATTTGTGTGTAAAAAGAATTTGTAAGTATTTGTACGGATATGAGATAGCGTTTGTAATTCTGTACGTGTTTTGTATAAAATTTTAGGTTACTACGGTAAGTAAAAACGATACAAATAAAAATAAAAATTCCTTGATAAAATTTATAAGTGTATGAAATAAATGGGCTACATGTTTCCAAGTGAAACACTACTTGAAAGTCTATTATGTAATGTTTAAAACACAGTACTGAATTAACACTGCAAGCACATGAAAAATTATTAATCTTTAATACTAATTACACTCATACTTTTCAGTGATTTAATATATAAAATAGTAAGCAATCTTTGTTCATATAAAATATAACACAAAAATAACATAGAATAGTATTTACATGACATGTACGTTTCATTGCACGAGCTTGGCACACTTGAACCTTGAATCCACGCAGTTCATCACTTCATAATTGAAATAATTTTACAAATTTTTTTTGTAATAAAACGTTATACTCTGTTCAACAAAAAATATAAGCGGATTTGTATTGTAATAATCCAAATACTTCACAGCCGAGTTTGGAAGTACCCAATAATCGGATAATAATAATCCACCAACTTCGGTTTTTCGTAGAGCTTTCAGCTTTATTAATTTTAATAGATCTTTATTTATAAGGATCTTCTTATTGTAAAGCATATAGTGAAATTTATTTACGTAATGAAATAGATTTCTAGTTACCTAACATAATTAAATCATACGTTATTAGAAATCGTAACATATTGTTAAGACTTTTACGCAATTTTTTATTCATATTTAATAAAATTATTCACCTACGAGCAGCAGAAGTTATTTCTTTAGCTTTTAACTGTAGGTATTACATATTGGGTCCCAATAATATCATATTTGTCAAAAAGTGAGGGTATCTAGTGGATGTGATTGTTAGAAATAGAAAAGTAATTGAGTACCCTTACAGGACCGGGATAATTTGATATCCTGTATTACTATGTCAGGACCCCTTATCCTGTTTATGTAACTTAAAAATACATTGTTAAAAAAATAGTTATTTTTAGTAAAAAGTTGTAATTACAAACAAAGATGTTTTGTCTCTAAACTTAATGTTTAACTTGAAGTCACCAGCCACATTGTAGTAATAAAATCTGAATTTTAGTTTTCCTATAAAACTGACAGCATGATTAGCCTCACGAACCTTCGTAGACTAAAGCAATTTGCCATCAATCTTTCGGGAGGTAATTAACCTGATAGGAGCATTTTAGATAAGCACGCTTGACTGGCACGAGCACCTATCTTTTGTGACCATAACAATCACTTTGGCTTCGGTTGGCTTGGCGTCTAGCCAATCATAGTTTAAACTATGCGTATTTAGCTTACAGCCATTGCATGAGGCCAACTATTGTAAAACATAACTGCTATAGCTAGAACTAGAATATCAAATATAAATAAATATAAGAGTAAAAAGAAAACTAAAAAACACACTACAACTCATGCAATTATTATGTGGTCACCGATTCTATACATTAAGTCAAAAAAGTTTGGATTTAATCTGTCCGTTTAAAGTGGGTCAATATCAACTATCAAGTCTGAAAAAAAAATATACTAACAGTAATTTCTTTTATACATGTAGTAAATAGAAACTATACTCTTACGGTTGTCGGCCAATGGAATCAATTAATTAGAAACTGAAAAAGTCCCTCCTAAATAGGTCGTAGGGCTCTGTTCTTGACAGTGATTAGTGATAGAACAATTGTTCTAGTCCAACATTGAATGAAAGTAGTTTTTGCCAAGCTGCAGTGACAGCTCAGTGGTGAGGACATCGGACTTCACTGCATCTGCGCATATGAATAACATCACCGCTACTCAAAGTGATCAATTATTACATCGTGAGGACACCGACAATCAACATACCCCAGAATTTGGTAATCAATTAAATTTTTAAACTTAGGCCACATCTTCGCTTACCAGCAGGCGAGATCGTGGACAGCGCTGCCCTATTGCTCATTTAAAAAGAATTCAAAAGTTCGACATGTCACATCTACCAACCCACACTTAGCGAGCATGGTGTATTTTTTTTAAAGGCACCCGTCATCACAGGGTGTTCGCGCCACCTCTGGATTATAGTCCAAAGACATTTTTTGATTTTTTTTGTATGGATAATATTAAAATACAATTAAAAAAAAATACAATATAACATACTACTTTAAAACAAGATAAAAAATACTGGATTAAATTACAAATAAAATGACGAGCATGGTGTATTACGGCCTAAAGCTAAAAAAACTATGACCTAAACATCCCTAGAAAGCCTGTGTATAACATTTGGAACATAAAATATCATGGTCTGATGAGTTTTTGGAAATAAAACTCGCCAAAATAAAAATCTTATACACTATTCATAATCGTATGACGCATTTGATGACCACATTAACTGAATGCAGGAAATGTTAACGGCTTAAGTGTATGGATATTAAAAAATAATAATAAACATCTGAAATATTATTTATGGCAACATTTCGTGGATTGTTTATGCAATCTGTGAGTATATTTAAATTCACGGATACAGGATATTGCGTAGTGAGTGTTCAGATAATTTGTAAAATAAATTCGTTGTAATATCTTGAATCAAAGATTGTACAATAAGAAACTTAATGTTAATCATACTAAAATATGTCGTATTCTTTCTTTCTTCCATTTTTTCAAATTTAAAGAGTTAAAGAAACAATAATTTGATATCTTCTATCTTTAAAATAGCAATTAAAAAGAAACGTAAGTATATCTTGAATACTTTGCCCTAAACTGATTTACGGACTTGGATTTAAATAGTTCCTATACTGTTCCTAATCAAGACGCAGCAAATACATTTACTATAAGTAAAATAAGACAAATAATATTTAACAATGTGATAATATTTCATCGTTCAAATATACCATTGCTAACCATTGAGTTACATGTACTACGTACTAGAGAGGACATCGGTAATACACTATTTTTAACACGAGTTAGAGTCAATCGTCTCAAACTCAATTTTTTTGTTACATTGATTGGTTTTAATTGATAAGTTTATTCATATTTTTTTAATAAAATAAACAATATTTATTTGTTACATTGATTGGTTTTAATTTATAAATAATAAGAGGCAGAATATCTACAAAGTGTACGACTCACTAGCCGCCCCGCGCCGCCGCGCTTGTCGCACAGATTTTGTTCGTGGTGCCCTCTCTAGTAATAATACCTCAATGTTGCTAACTAGAGGAGCTATGCTCGGTCTTCACTTCGAAATACCAGATATCAAATCATACTGAGTTGGACTATGAATATTGCAAGTTTGAAACTCAAACATTAACTGACTGTGTGTTTGTGTTCTAAGATAATTAATTTTTGATCTTAATGAAATCTGGTAATATTAATATAACTGTTTTATAAGATTTACGTAAAATATATCACTATATTATATATATATGACTAATCCAGTCATTATTATGGAAAAATCGACGTTAATATTAAAATTTACCTATGATAATTTCAACTGATAATTTTTCAATGAAAAAATAATACTTTCGTCTATAAAAATATCTTTGTAGTGTTTTGTACCCGCTTATATTTATTTTAAACTAATTAAAGACTGACTTATATTTCAATTGTAATCAAACACAAATCAATAAATATCATGAAAAAACAAAGCGCTAAATTTAGAAAATAACTTGAACAACTTCGCTTTCTTTTTTATGATACACCTGATCGCAATAATAAAATACAAAGGTGAACCTGATTCTGAAATACGTAATAAAAAATATAGACGATAGTAAAATAGAGCTAGGATTTATTCAGTTTTACCGTTAAATTCCAATACGTGACCGGTCTATCCAATTTTCCAATTTAAAACTGGAGGATCAGACTGGAAATCTACGTTAGAATATTGAACTATTCTGTTTAAATTTAAAATGTATATGGATACAAAGGTATTATGCGCCTTGGGGCAAGATTTTTTTTAATAGAGCTAGTCTAGAATATTAAGTCTCGGTGCTCAAATACCATATATTCATGTAATATTATAAAATAATTTGGAAAATCCAAAAGTGCACGCCTCATAATTTTTTTTT